>JADOBS010301808.1:0-12722 GCA_015708375.1 Cydonia oblonga
CTTCTTTTAAAAAGATGATATAAATCGATGATAAAAATAGTAATTTTTTCGTGAACTATCTAGTGTCGTGATACATATGGTATTGGGGGAAATATCTCAAGTGCCCCATAGATATGGTCTAGAGAACCAAGTGCTAGGCCGGGTTGGCCGTTGGATGGAATTGATGAAGAGGCAGGTGGCTAATTATTACGTCAGAGGTGTCCTACAATTTGATTTGTTTGGCAATGTAGCAATAACATGGGGTGTTTTCAAACTAATAGTTTAATCCACATTTGCCACAAAGAGATCCCCTCTCCTTTCTCAAGAGATTCATCCAGATACATGCTCTGCCCAATTCAGAAAACACTATACTCTCCTTCATTATAATTTACATTTACACAACAATGTTATCCATCACACACAAAACCAACCACATTACTGTCATACTCTATAATAGTCATACTTCATTATTATACGTGAAATTCACATACATTAAAGAAGGGGCAGATCCGCCGCATCACTTTTTTTTACACAATTTTTTTTTTGTCGAAACAAAATTTTTTGTGAGGCTTACTTTGTAATATGTTTTAATGATCTAAACCGTCTATCTTTTAGAACATCATTCATAGATCATCTTTGCAAAAAATTAGACAAATCCAAAATCATCAAGGCATTCATTCGTAGTGAAGAAAATGGACGGATACGGTTCTACAAAAAAAAAACCCTAAACCCTTATTCCAACGTTCACATGATTTTAGATTTGGATGTTTTCGGTAGACATGATTTTTTAAGGTCGGATCTAAAAGATAAACTGTTTAGATCGCTAAAATACATTACAATGTGAGCCCCACAAAAACTTGTGGAGAAAAATGGTGCCATAGATCCGTTTGTATTAAAAAAAGATATTAGCAACGAAGTCAGTTTAGTGTTTATTAAAGGATAACTTAAATGATACATGAATACTCAGTACTATGGTCTAATGATATTCCTTCACTTGGAAATGAGAGGTTTTAAGTTCGAATTCCGTGGATGACGAATTTAATACCAAATTAAGTTATCCATTATGTAGCTTAGCCGAACTCCTATTCCCTTTAATGTAAAAGTATCGATATACTAAAAAAAAAAATCCACCTGAAATCATGTGTATTAGACACTATCAACAATACAGTAATTTTGTGTCTTTTAACAGTATTCAATTTAAAAATCCTATCCCAACAAAAAACACACACAGAAAATAGTAGTAGTAGTAGTAGAATATGGGGATTTTACACTGAAAATAATGATTGAGTTTTTCCCTCACGCAAAACCTTAAAGTAGTACTCTTGTACTTACATTTCTCTCTCCCTCTCTCCCTCTCTCTCCCTCTCTCCCTCTCCCTCTCCATCTCTCTCTCTCTCTCTCTCTCTTGTTTCTCTCTCTAACATTGTTGTCAATATCTTGGGGTAGCTAGCTTCATCAAATAGTTCTCCTCAAGCCCATAATCTGCACGCCTATTCCCTCCCCTTCCCTCTCATCCCCACACTCAATTTCTCCATCTCCATCTCCATCTCCATCTCTCCTTCTCCAAGAAAATGTCCATAAACCACTTCTCCTCAGACCTCTCAGAAACCCAGTGGTGGAATGCTAATTCTAACCCCCACCGACAAGAAGACCCCTCAAGTCACCCACACAGCAGAACCCATTTCATCCCCCAATTTTATCAAGACACCCACCACCGCAGCCACGCCCACCACAGTTTCCAACCCTGGCAGCTCAACTCCCAAGACCCCACCACACCCATGTCCCCCACCAATTTCCATACCCCCACCGCCACCCTCAATTTCAACCTCAACCACCACGACGCCGTCGACCCCAACGAATCAGACCAACTCCAGTCCCCGCCGCCGCATCACCGCGTCAACTCTGACGACGAAAAAGAGCCCATGTTCGAGAAGCCTTTGACCCCGAGCGACGTCGGCAAGCTGAACCGCCTCGTGATTCCCAAGCAGCACGCAGAGAAGTACTTCCCGCTCGGCAGCGGCGACTCGGGCCTCCTGCTGAGTTTCGAGGACGAGTCCGGGAAGTCGTGGCGGTTCCGCTACTCCTACTGGAACAGCAGCCAGAGCTACGTCCTCACCAAGGGCTGGAGCCGTTACGTCAAGGAAAAGCGCCTCAACGCCGGCGACGTCGTTTTGTTCGAGCGGCGCCGGGCTAACACGGATCGACTCTCCATCGGCTGGAGACACAGCAACGCGGTCCCAGCGCACGATAGTGGGGCTGGAGGGGTTGAGAGTAGCAGTGGCGGGGTTGGAGGGAATAGTAGTGGTGGTGGCGGGGGTTGGACCAGGATGTTCTATTCTGCGCCGCATCACGGCTCGTCTTATCCTGCGCACCAGTATCATCATAGTGTGGCGCCATACCCACCTGACTTTCTACATGCAGCAGGTAATATATATTATTTTAATTTAATTTTTAATTACTTTGTAAAAACATAAATATAAACGTTTTTAATTCTTGCTTATACGAACGTGAAAGTGCGTGACAAACACATTCCTATTACTTGGGAAGAATGTGCTTTAGGGTTTAGATTCTAATTGCATTGTGTTTATGTGATGGAAATAAATCGAACTTAGGGCCTCAGGTTCAAGAGTAACTAGATTATATTTTGAAGTTAGATGTATCAGACCGTGATACGTTAAACTAGATGGTCAATTGAGACGGTTCAAAATCCGATCATTTTTGTTCTATTGTATAATTATGGTGATAAATTGGGGGTATGTATTTAATTTCATGCATGTTTTGTAATAATTGTATTACTGTTGCAGGGTCCCGTGTTCAAAATATGAACCAAACAGCGTCAGTTGGGAACTCGAAGATACTGAGACTATTTGGAGTGAACTTGGAGTACCAGCAGCAGGCAGCTGAGCACCACGAGTCGGAACCATCGACCTCAGATGGCTCGTCATCGACACTGTCTATGTCAAGCCAGGGTCCGACTCACGGCCAGCTGCAAATGTACCCTCGTGCTGCTTATAATTATGCCGACCAACACAGGGTACGTAAACCCCCTAAACTATCATTACCGTAATAATCATATTATAATTATGTGTATTATTATATGAGTATATTCTGCTGTTGCATTTCCTTTTGCCCTTTTTAAAACCCCAATTTTGTTTCCTCTCACGAGACAGATTATTTAAGAGCAAATGAGTATATTATATGGCCTCCTTTCTCCCCAGCAAAACTATTGATTAACTTAATCGGTATGATTAGTGAACCCCTAATACGAATATCAATCGGATTGTTATAATGAGTATCATATCAATCAATGATTCAGACGCGGCAATTAATATCTATGCGGTAGGAAGGAAGTCAAACATGTTTGGATATTTTTTGCAAAAATGACAACTTTTCAGCCTACATTTGAGCCAAAACAAAGGTTGGACCCAACCCATCTTTTTACCAAATTAATTAAGGTCAGTTTTTGGCTTTGAGTTGATTCTCTTCCGAATTTTTGATAAAAAAATAAAAAATACACCACCATTGCAGAGCACGAGGGCAGCTTTTGTGGACTGGACTGGTGTGTTCAAAAGCTTTCATGGAGCTTCCTTTTTTTCCTATATCTATGTTAAGCCACATACACAAAATAGCTGTTATCCCATGTGGTATATTTCTAGGCACCGACTCCTTTTAAGGGCGGTCTCCTGTGGACTATTTGTTAGCTGTTATATGAACTTTGATTTTTAGTAATTTTCCTAAAGAAAACATAGGTAAGAACACTTCGATTACGTTACCTGTTACCTCTTACCTCTCTCTACCGTTTCTTTCACAAAACATAGGTACTCCTGTATTTTGTTCTTACTTGACTTCATGTTGGTCAGGAGCATTTTTGCTTACCACCATAAACTATGGTCTATGATCACTCTACACCTAAACATCTGTTATGTGTCTTTTCACTTAACTTTGATTAATTTTTTTTTTTTTCAAAATTGAAAAAGTAACATTTAATGTGAAAGTTAACTAGAGTTGGGTAAAATGACACGAATCAGATAATTAGGTGTATATGGTAAACATATACTATAGTTATGATGGTGAACAATAATGCTTCCTATGTTGGTCTTTAATAGCTAGGAAGGCTCAGATAATTAAGTGTATGGTAAACATATCAGATAATTAGACTCTTTACAAAGAGCTACTATAATAGGACGGCTCTAAAAAGTTTCTCTTAATCTCTAAGGTTTGGTTTTTTAGTTCTTTTTTCTTATGATTCATTTTCCTTAGGGTTGAGCATTCAATCATTTTAAGTTTCTCTTATTTCTCTAGGGTTTGGTTTTTTAGTTCTTTGTTTCTTATGATTCATTTACCTTGGGGTTGAGCATTCAATTATTTTTGCAATATTTGGAAAATCTTTTCCTACTGTTGCCATGTTACATAATTAGTAGTCTAAGTTAAGTTAAGGATGGTGGTTCCCACACTCTTTTTTACTCCTACACATCTTTTCCAATTTTTAATTGTTGAATCGAATGAATTAAAAATGATCAAATGGTCAAAATTACTAAAGAGTGTGTAAAGGATAAAAAAAAAATTGTGTGAATAGCACCGCCTTAAATTAATAATGTGAGATTTTTGTTTTGGTTGAAAAATAAAGCAGTGTGAGATATCATATAACTTGTACCAAACACTTCAGATTACAGATTGCACAGATCTTTAGTGGCAATTATTTAAATCTAAGCCGCCCAAATATTAATTGATGGTTTTTGATGTTGAAGTTATAGTAAGCAGCAGTAGGCTTCTTCTAGGGCTCGAAAAAGGATAAATTTTTCAATGTACTCAGAACACTAGCACATATATTATATGTCGACGTATCACTCTATATTCTAAACACATTGAAAAATTTCTTCAAAAAACTTGCGTTAATTAATGCATGGGATATAGGCGATTTTCAAAACCCTAGAAACGAAGAAATGAAATTAAAGAAAGCAACGAGTTTGCCATTAGCACAATTTATAAATGCATTTAGTATACGACCTTCATAAATAATGTGTTTATTTTCAAATTATTATTGGCCCTATTGAGTGACTGAAGTCCCGATTTCGTTGTATCGAAAAGAAAAAAGAGGGAGCATTAATTTTCAAAAAAAAAAAAAATGCTAAATAGATCGTTTCTGTTACCTTATGTTTTTGTAAAAATTCTCCTTATAACATTTATCTTTCACAAATGCAATTGATTGATTTTTGTGTGTTCGTGTAACAGGAATACACTAGTTTCTCTGGAGATGTCGACCCCATGAGATCAAATCGCCGAGGATAAAGATCTGCCGATGTGACGTCCTCTTTGATTGATTGACTTCAAATATGTTTATTTTTATTTTTAAAACACACCACTTGGGAAAAAAGGAAAGAAAAAAATCCCCTATATTAATATTCAGTGCCCACAAGAAGAAAGAGAGAAAAAAGAGGGTACACATGGAAAATAGTATCAGAAAAAATCCCAGATTTTCAGGTCAAGTCTGGGACAATGCAGGAAGAAGGGGTGAGGGGGAACCAAAAGAAAGGTGCTGCAGGTAACGGGGGTGGAGAGAGAAGCTGGTGGGGTATGCTTAGAAAAAGTAGCTGGGGAGTGAAGTCATCGTTGTTTCACCTTTCGTGGAAAATGGGAAATTTGATTGGAGGAATCTGATATGTTAATTTAGTATTTGCCAGCACTGTTGAGATTCTGCCTGAAGATTTTTGATAAATAATAATGGAAGGGAAGGAGGGTATCGGATATGGTGGTCGTGATGGAAACTGGGTGGGTGCATGGGTGGGTGGGTGGGTGCGAGTAGACTTTGAACACATGGATGGGTGACAGCAAAGCCCGGTGTCTTTCATTTGGTACTAGAGAGAGAGAGAGCTCTCTCCAATGATATCGAACACTATACCCTCCTAATTTTCTAGTTTAACCTTTTTGTTACAGCTAGTTGTTTCATTTTCTGATTAATCCCATGTAGCTAGCTAATTAAGCTCTTCTTTTGGATGTTGTAAACACTCTACTTCTAGAATTTGAATAGTAATGACAAGTTTACAATTTTTTTTTCCTTATTGAGATTGAGTAGGACCTAACAAACATGTTGCGTTTGTCATGTTTGTGTCATTTTTGTATCATACTCGTTATCTTAAATGTCATGTTGTGTCAAACCCGGTCCGATATGTTAACGGCTTTTAAACAAGTGACCTAATAAAGACTCGATTCGTTAAGAGTCGTGTCATGTCGTGTCGGGTTAATGGGTCATGTTAGAAATTGTCATGCTTAATGTTTAGACTATATCTTATCGGGTTCTTAACAGGTGATCCAATAAAGACCCAACTCGTTAACAGATGACCCTGATGACGAATCCCGTTAACAGATGACCCTGATGATGAATCGACTCGTTAACAAGTTCACCCGAAGCCATTATTTTAGTGTCATTTTATGTCGGATTAACGAATTGTGCAAGAAATTGACAGGTTTAAGATTGAGATTTACTTGTGTAACGTGTTAATTCGAAATGATAGTGTTTTAAAATATTGTATATCCGAGTTTATGTATCGATCCATATATAGTATTTACACTAGAAAAATGCATGATGACTTAAAAGTTATGGCGACCGCAAGAATTGAATTGTTTCTTGTTTTATTTGTAATCAACATATCATTTGGTTTGGTTGATTTGCAATTAGGTACATGGACTCCTTAATTTATTTTGATCATTTGATTACATGACATGTTTCCTTGGTGGTATGTGCTTGAACTCTTTAGAGAGCCTATGCAAGGAAACACTCCCTTATTCGTATGGCATTTGTCATGTAATTAATCATATATCTGATATACACACTCAAGTATTTTCTCTACTTAGATAACGTGCGTAAAAATACTCACAATATAGTTTTATCAAGTACTAAACAATATAGTTTTATCAAGTACTAAAGTTATGAGTTAACTAAACATGGTACTGTCAAGATTTTAGGAAGACAAACTGATTGAGATAATGGTAGGGAAGAGAGGGTTTGATTATCAATATTTTCCACCAACTTACAGTTTCCGGCCTGCAGAACATGGCATGGTAGGGCATAACAAAAATTCTTAGTCATCAAGCACACGAGTCATATTTAATTAATTTTTCAAAAATAAAATTCTTGTTTTCTTCAACAAGTAATCTGCACAAATGGCTCATGAATTACTCGGAAAAAAAAATTAAAAAAAATAAACAGAAGTCCTTCCTTACCGCCAATGACCCGAAAAAGCATGTGTCACACTCGAGAAAGCTGGGGCAAGACAATAATTCTAGGTCATCCATCATCAGATTTGAATTTTTCAGCAACCTCAACCTCAGTTACATGAATTTTACAGACCATCACCATCACCTGGATAATGGGTCAGGAATCCCAATGCCACTACAATACTGCTTGATACGATTAAAACCACCATTGCAGTTCACTCAGATGTCAACTCAGACATCCCAATGCCTGCCCTAATATGACAAATTTTGAGTCACCAAACTAAATACGAAAAAATAACCCATCAAATCGATTGTTTTTTATCCACTGATTACACAAACACATTGATTTCAGTGCAAAAAGACTCAACTAGGCCATCTAAACTAATAGCATTTTCAAGAGTAAAAATTTAGGCCGATTGAGAATTCGAATTTTGAAGGTCCAAACGGTCAAGGTAAAAGTATTTTAGATAAAAATAGAGTGCAAAACATGCAAAAAAAAAAAAAATCAATTTATTCATTAAGACATTTCGTCGAACATTTGGTGGGTTTGCTATCGTCAACTGAATATCTTTTCTAACCATCCTCGTAGTGTATGAGACAAATGTATGCATTTCGTTTGGGGTCATATTCTATAGTTATGATTCTACTATATATATCTTTTTCATTCCATTGAAAATCGATTTTACGGTATTCTGACGACAACATGCTATGGGGTGGTGGTCCTGCTTATGTGGTCAAATCAATACGTTCTAAGAAGAAATGTTTGAATATCAATCTCATCTATTTCATAAGAATCATACCAAATCCGAACATTTGGCGATCTCAGATGTATCGATATCAATGGTGACTCATTATTTCGATGAATCATTTCTTCTGACAAAAGAAGATTATGTAAACACTTACTACTTTATTTAGATCGGGAAAATTGTACGAATTTCTGAAACCATGTGCTATGGCTCAAATCCATAGTCAATCCTATTTCCGAGAAAAATGGGTTGTAATAAAAAGTTAAAAGAGTAAAAAGAAAGGACATGATCATAAAATAATCATGAAAATTAGAGTGTTTAAGTGTTGTATCAAAGAACCCAATGAGATTCATGTTGTAGACATGCCAAAACAATCTGCTGAGTGATATCGAGAGAATTTGTCAAATGTTATCGACGTAACCTGTCAAAATATGCCTAGGAGGTATTACATGAAACTTTTATTGGACACAAAAGGACCCGTACTCAAAATTTAAAGAGTTATCGAAAAATCTTTAGATTTATATTTCCCATTCCGAGTGGTCATGGGACCACCTTGGTCCCAATGCACATTAGTCTGATGAAAATGTCAAATAAGTAGAGAAAACAGTATTTTATACTGTTAAAGGAAGTAAATGAGCTTTTGTCCATGATTTCTCTCTCAATTGAATAAAAGAGTTCACTAATGTGTTCTAAGAATAATTTTGGAATCCAACTAGAACAATAGTGGCGTTCTTCTGTTTTTCTAATGGAAAATCTCAAGTTTCGTTCACATGAGTAGTAATATTCTGTTAAGTTTAGCTCATTATGTGATTTAACTCAAATTTTCTATCTCCTAAAGTAGAATATCGTTGTATAAAAAGAAATGGCCTTACACTACAACAATAGTACTAGATAATTGACACTACATTTATTTGCTAGTCCATAATAGGGGCTCGTAGCTACAATAGTTAGAAAAGAGCAATGTTAGGAAGACTAACTATTTAGACTAAATTTTGTGAACTATATGATGTAGTTGTTGATGATTGGATTATTACTTAAGTGTGGATTAACATGCTTATTTTCTATTAGTGATATATCACATGATTTGCATTTGATCTAAAAAGTTGATCTACCAAGTATTACTCGTTAGATCACATCCTTTCTACTAATCGATGGATCGGAGCCTGTGGAGCGATTGGTCAGTGCTACTTTAATTCAAATATATAGAGTTTGATACTCCATATATAGTATCAAAAACACTTCACAACCATGTTCTAAAAGCTAGATATTGAATTCAATAGAAGAGACATATTCCACATTAAATTTTCTTTTAGAAATTTTTGAATGGTTGTCAAACCATTTTAGAAATGAAAACTTAATTAATTAAACCTCTGTAAATTACTTTCCTACAAAATCACATTTAGAAGTGCTAATACAAATAAACTTTCTATTCCCTCCGCAATCCACGTCATTGAATTAAAACCAAAGCGCCAAGAACAAAATTCTGCAACTTTTGTTCTTAGTTTATACTTGAGTGTTCTTGTTATTCTTTGAGTATTGAAGTTTGTATTAGGAGTGAATAACTTTGACAAATTAACGTAGTCTTCATTCAAACGTCTAATTCGCAACTCTCTTTTGCTCATAAATTGTGAGGATGAATTAAATCTAAAAGACAACGTTATGTGCCTTGAAATAATCTTTTATCCTTCTCGGCCATCACTCATTAGCTTTAAATATCTAACTTTTTTATATAGCATTAGTCAAGGGTTTAATTATCTGATATGGATTCTCAATATATCCAATACCAATATGTGATCAGAATTCAAAAGTTTGCGTACGATCTGTTCTTTTAGTCGGTAGAGACCCAAATCTTATATTATATGCTACTATTCAGGACTGTCTTTTACTCATGCACGTACAAATCCAACAACCTACCGTTCAGGACACTAGAACGACCACAATCCCAACTGATCGCAACCCCCGTGTTAATCTCTTTCGACAAACCTTAATCTGATTACCTGTTAATTAATGTCAATTAGTACGTGCTGGCCAACAACCTTCATCTAATTACCTGGTAATGCGTCTGATACAAGTTGCAAAATGTGTAAGTTGCAAAATATGTCAGACAAATAGTGGAACCATTTAGGTTAAGAACTTTCATGTGATAATTGTGAGGGCCCATGAAGATGGAGAGTGATAACCCTAAACCATTGACCTTCTCAAACATCTCCAGGTGATGGAGGAGATGATGGAAAGAATCCAACGCATGTTGGCGTAGTAGTGGCTCACTACTCAACTCATGATCTCTCTCTCTCTCTCTCTCTCTCTCTCTCTCTCTCTCTCTCTCTCTCTGTGCAAGTGGTGGGGAAGCTTTAGGGTCCCCAGAATCCAGATGTATAATGTGTCTAGCTATTATGATTGAAGTTGAACTCCAAGTCAGTGCATGACCAATCGAAGGAATGAAGGGACTCTTCCTGTATATTTACTATTTAGTTTGTCCTGCCAGAGAGCCAGATCGAATATAATCATGCCTTTGGTTTGAGATATTTAGATATCACCAAGTACAGTACACAAACACCATGTGAGTCTTTTTCTTCATAATATTCCCACTGGGCATTTCCTTTATCTTAACATGTATGACAACAGGCTTTCAATATCATTGCTTTTGGGGGCTTAGAGTCAACCTCACCCTTCACCTAGCTCACTTATTTTGTACCAGCCATATGAAAGAGCTTCATTTTGTGACTTCAGCCCCTGTGTGTAATGTGACCATGTGAGTGTGTATGCTTACCGTTCCATTGTAGCAAGAAATAGACAATAGGGGCCTTGTAGATCCATGTAATTACGGTATAGGACCCTTGTATTCTAAAAGCAAAAAATAGAAAAAGATTGAAACATATACGGTCGAGCTGCTATATTGTGAATACATGATCGCTGTGATAGTCATTTACCTATCATATTTTTGCTACAGTCAAAAGGAATCCCGGCCAAGATGCTCGTCATCCTTCTATGAATCATCTTCATTGAGGGATCTATCAAATAATCTTATTTGAGGGACACCTTATGAGACCCACTCTTTAACTTTTTTCAGTGAAGTGAGCTATTTTTATTTTAACTCATCATTCATGGATTATCCAAGCAAAAATTTAAACAAATTCAAAATCATTAAGATATCCAATTGTAATGAAGAAAATAGACAAATGTTGTGTTTCAAAGAACCATTAAAACGACAACCATTAATCCAACTATCATATGGTTTCTTATTTGGCTATTTTTAGTAGAGATGAGCTTTGAGGGAAGATTTAGAAGATATATGTCATTGGATCATTGGAAAACAATGTGGAGTAGGCCATACAAGGATGATTTTTTTTTGTAGAGATGATATTTGAGGAAAGACCTAGTAGATAAACAGTTGAATAGTTGAAATGTAATATGGAGTGAGCCATACAAAAGTGTCTCTCAAATAAACTTATTTAAGTGATCCTCAACTAAAGCTCACTATACTTACAGTAGATTTGGTATCCAATCGATGCCAACATATATTTAATCCTTTTGGGTATAATTCATATTATTATGAGTAACAAATCAATTAAGGGTATTACCTAGTTGTAGGGGTACAAGAAGGAATAAAGACGTGATTGAGTGACTGTAGGATAAACAACCAACCTTGTGTTTATCTCATACATTCATTTTTCAGGTATGCCATATACCCAAAACCAATGAGACCCACCTATTTATTCATTCTTTAGTTTCCTTACAAATCCATTAATCATGCCCTAAAACAAAACCACTGCCGGTCAGGGATTGTGAATCTTGGAACTGTACTGTTTGATGATCTTCTCCATATTATATGCAGGTCATTTTCAGTGCTTTAGCCATAAATCGATTATTCCAGTTCTACTGTGCTTAAAGTAGTATTGATGTCCTTCCATTTTATGTCCCAAACCCATTTAAGTTGTCCGCCATATACAAATATTTTCAAAGAAAAAAACAAGCAACAAATGCCATTGTGTTTATCTGGTTCAGTCTTATTCAAATATATATCAGATGGCTTTACTCGAGATTCACTTCAGCAGAGATTATATGAAGGACAATAATGGTATCATATGTGTAAGCAGAACTGGGGACATATATATGTTGAGGAATAGTCCAGGCCGGATCAGACATTCCTGTTCAAACCAAATAATCTGGCCAGATCTAGATATATAGCACATAAACCTGCATACAAGTTACTGCAAACTGTACTGCTGGGAGTACCATATACTATGATGCATGGACACGGATACGGATGCGGCGTTACGACACGATACGACACGGAGATACGTCAAATTTCAAAAAACGAGGACACGATACGTTAGGGATACGGAAATTAAAAATATGTATAAATAAATTAAAAAATAAATAAAAATAAATAAGTATATCTAAAACATTATAAAATAAGCATTCAAATTTATTACTCAAGTTCAAATTTATTTCAATAAACTGTAAACAATTAGAAAGATAGTCCATCCAACAAGCAATTAGTCTTAAAACTTGAAAAAGTAAAAAGAACATCCAAACGAAATTAAAAAAAAAAAGTCTCATTCAACTTCCACGTTCATGATGTCTCCTCCAGTAATCAAAGTAGTCTCCAATGAGGGTTCATCAAGTGAAAGTTTAGCAATATCAAGCATCTTGACACTTTCTTCACCCAAGTTTTCAAAGCCATCTCCGCCAACATCCCACAATTGAGTAATACCTTCTTTGTAGGTTGAGCTATTCCTTGATAAAAGACGAAGATTATTATGCACAAATACCAAATCC
>JADOBS010301809.1:0-12725 GCA_015708375.1 Cydonia oblonga
TAATGATGGCAGCCGTACAGCGACTCTTGTTGACGGGTAGGATGGGCTCTCTAGTCTAATCTGGATAAAGTGATAAAATAAATATAAAACATCAGAAACAATCTTTTCACATTCAAGTTTTCAACAGAAAAACATGCTTTAGTTTTAAGCTACAAAGGTCCCAGCGTATACCTGTTGAAGCCTTACGTTGACCCCACATTTATCAATAAAAGGCAACAAACTAACACCATTTGAGTTGGCAGAACCAGAAGATATCTTTGAAGGAGATTGACTCCAACAGTAGTCACCATCAACCAGAAAAGCAGATACGTCGCTTAAAACTAAATTAAACTGCAGATACAAATCTAGCACCTCCTGTGATCCATCTTCATAGCTATCCTGTATGCATTTTTAAACTTGATGTAAATTTTTAGAAGAAACAAACTCGTAATTAGACAACTGAGAATCAATTTTGTTGTTAACCTTGGTAACAATGACCAAATTTCCCAAGTCAAGCATGAGCTTTGTTGGATGCGTGTTGTCGGGACAAAAATCAGTAGGAATTGTAATCTTGGGGGCTGCAATATCCAAGTCCAACAAAAACCTAACAGAAGATAATAAATGATAAAAAATACAAAACATACATTAATAAACAGAGACATAAAGTAGCTAAAGCATCAAGAACTTTTATTAAGAAAATAATCAGAAATCACGAATAGATGTGAAGTCCAAACTAATCAGAAATCATCAAACAAGAAACTCAAAAATCCCTCGAAAGCATGAGGTTCTCTAAAAGAAAATCCTAAAATACATTAACCAGAAGCCAAATGAGAGCATACGAATCTAATTCTATTCCATAGTAATCCCACTTACTCCACCTTAGCATAAAAATAAAAGAAGAAACTATATTCATTTCCAAGCGTACAGTCCAATCCATGTAGGTCAATAGCACACACTACCAAAGAGGAATTGCTTTTTGTTGTGCTCCGATGCCCAAATCATATTCCACTATAGCAACTATGAGGCCAACCCCACAGCAATCTAAAATCTATCCCATGTGACAAGAAAATGCAAAACAAATATTTGTATGTCTACATTATATATATAAATATACACACATGGGTTAGGATCAGGGGACACCCATTTTCTGACATACATGGGTTAGGATCGGGAGGACACCAGTTTTTGACACACATTTTGCAGGACCCACTCCCATACTTTTTTCAAGGATCCGAACCGTCTACATTTTAATTCATTCTTCATAGATAATCCTTGCAAAAATTTACACAAATTCAAAACCATTATGACATTCATTTGTAGTGAAGAAAATGGACGATTACGGTTTTGCAAAGAAACACTAAAATGACTCATTTAATCCAACGGTCATATCATTTCGGATTTTGGTGATTTTTGATAGAAGTGATCTTTGATAGAAGACTTAAAAGATAGATGATTCGGATTGTTGAAAATACATTATGAAGTGGGCTTCACGAAATAAAATGTGAGTCCCACGATCCTAACCCTATACACATATACATATATATATGTCCACCTAAGAAGAGCCCCTACTATACTGTATATCTAGGTAAATAATCAGCACTTCCAAGCCCTTTTTCAATTGCAGCATTAGCGTGTTATGGGCAATTATCCCTCACTGTAACATGAACGATACAATTTAACAGGAACGCCTCAAGTTACTCCATAAAGAGAAACAAAGAACCTAAACAAAAAACCTGGAATGGTCCTTCAATGCTCTATTCACTTGTTGCTGAGCTGTGCGCTTGACTCCATTGATTGTCATCTGGTACATAATCAACACGACAGTTTTAATACCATTAATTCTTGACCACCATGCTTGGGAGAACAGAATAACAGGCAGCCATAGGCCAAATGAAGCCATGGTAAACAATATAATCACTGTTTCACTGAATTCTTGCTAGAACACTCCATCTAAAGCCTGTTCAGAAAAAACAACATGCAAGTTCTGTACTTTATTTAGCATCCTCACAATATTTTTGACATTTTCTCTATCTTGCATCATGACAAAGCCATCGAGAAGTCAGAAGTGACTTGGCATAAAAAAACACCCTAAAGTACTTGTCCAATGCATGCATGTTTCCCTTCAATATTTAATATTTTTTTCATAATTTCTTCTACGCATTTGCGCTAAAAGTCTCCCAGTAAGAAACTCTAGCAGTATTTGCCCCCATGAATTACATGCCAATCTAATAATTTAAATTTAATAGTTTTAGAAGTTCAAACAACAATCTTCAAATAAAAGAAACACACATACACACACAATGACTGAAACATTTTTACATGTTTAACAGCAGAAAGCAAGGATACTAGTTATGGGAAAGATACTATTTTATTGCAAAAACAATAAAACAAGAAAGCTAAGATGCCAGTTTAAAGAACCATTTAAGCATATTTCAAAGAATGAGCACAATCTAGATAGAACCTGCACTGCAGCTGCAGTTTCCAATGCTATTGCCTGACTGACAGCTGTACTGCTACGAAAGAATTTGATAATTTGACCAATTGCGTCCTTTAGATACTGCCAATGAGATAAAATCAGTAAACAATCAACTTGGAAAAAGAAATAATTTAGGCATAGCAGAAACATACTGTCACGTAACAAGGAGAAGCTTTAGCAACCAAGCTCCAGTCCACATTTTTGTTGAAAGGCCTATAACAGAACGTGCCAACTAAAGAATCATAGGCACTCGCACTCTGCAGGGAAGTAAGTAGATGATATGTTGTTTTACTAATCACGTAGGGAATTAAGCCACAAATGTGGATTGAAAAATGACAAAGAACACATCAGGATAAAGGCCTACCTCTGCAAGGAGACCACTCGGTGTGGATAACTTGTATGATCCTAATTTCATGTCAAAAACTTTTGCCTCTGGATAAAGCTTTATAAAGAAATCCAAGCCTTCACATGATAACTCAGCAAGACACTTCAGGGATTCATCAATAAGCTTAGTAGCATTATGTTTCATGCAAATGCTCAAGGATGTCTGAAGAGCATCCACCTTGTCATTACTTATAACTGAGAGACTATCATCACTTCCCTTATAGCCAATGATGCTACTTAACTGCTTCCAGTCTTCCTCACTGAAACTAAATGGCTCACTCTCACCTATCTCAGACCGACTCCCCCTGGAACAGTAGATAGAATGAAGGCAAAGAAAAACAAATATCAAGCCTCAGTATATGCAAATAAATAGGGTGTCGAACAACCTTGTTTCATATTTGAAGGTAAAATTATTACCATCCCCACCAAGGTTTCTTTGTTTTCTGTTTCCTCAAGTCAAGATCCGACTTTAATGACTGCTCTACAAACTTGTGAGCCAACATCCTGCACGATTGATACAACAATACTATCAAAATCCATCTGACCATAAAACCATTTCAAGTAACATACAATGTTATATCTAAGCAAATAAACTTAACGCCACCTATCACAAGAGTAATGTTAAGCATACCGCAATTTAATACCACTTGACAAATATATAATCAATATCCAACAAGATCATATCACTAATTGACATGGCACATACACATTAGTCGCCACATCATGTGGGATTGAAATATGATACAAAGATGTGGCTTGTCTAGCATTATTGCCATCAGTTAATACATTTACAAGAAAAGGATACCTCCACTGGAGTATCAGTTCAACATCAAGCCCACGATCTAGCTCCTCGATATCTTGGTTGTCATCAACTACTAACCGACGAGGATCAGATCTAAGAAGTGAAGCATATAGAGAGATATATCTTTTACGCAAGCTTGCATACTTCAGAACATGGTCCCATGACAATCTCCCACTGCCACAAAGATATTACTTTAAGCAAATAAAAAAATATAATCCAACTTTTGTTTCAGAGCATATGAATGAAGTTCGCTGTCAGTTTCATTCTGTGAATAAAATTGCACAAATTAGAATGCATTGAAAAAAAATGGGTAAGTTATTGGCACTCCAAAAACCTCATTGTGCACTCCTCACAAGTGTTTTTTTCTAAGTATAGAAAGTTTGGAAGGCACAATGAAATAGTTTTTCTAAATTACCTGGTTAGATAAGAAGCCCCTTTCTTTACTCTTTCAAATAAGTATTTCAACATTTTGGGATAAAAATATCACATATGTGAACTTATCAAGCAAAGGAGAATTTTAAATATTCTCTTCATAGGAGTTAAAATATATTAAAGAGAGATGAAAATACAAAAACAATATGGCCAAGAAATCCATCAGAAACACAAATTACTCACCAACAATTCAATAATTTAAAAAATTAAAAATTTAATTTAATTTTTAAAAAAAAAATTAAAACAACAGGAGCTGATACCTTGCCTTCTTCATTTGGTCAGCAACAACTCTATAAGCATACTTCCACCAAGATCTAGGTTCAGATTTTACAAAGACATGTGGACGATGATGAGCATACTTCAATCGCTGATTAAATGCAGCAATATTATCTGCTAACTTTAGCGCATCCCTGTATCCATCCTGCAAACAAATAATACTCAATAGCTTTTAAGCGAATCAAATTACCTCCCAGTATCAAATCTGAAAGGATAGAAGTAAGATGGAAATTAACCTTTGGCAAACAGAGAGTCACATCATCCAAATTAACTGCTGCTTTGTGCAAAGGCTGGCCGCTATCAGCAAATTCATTTGGCGGTAGTTTTGAGTACTTGGCATTTCCAGACACAGGTTCCAGTATGTAAGTATGCCTTTTGGATAATCTATCCGCTGGTTTACCATATTGAGTACCAAATCTAAAAACCTGAAATGCCAAAATTAATATATAAATGCGTATGCACGGGTACATGCAGGTATGTCTGATCTATTTAATAATTATTAGTGTTAAAAAGAATTCATTGAACATATACCTGGACCCACTCTGATGGAAGCAAATCCTCCCATGGTTTATTAACATGCCATGGAGCAATATCAGAATCCAAATAAAGTGCAAGCCCATCGAGTTGAACAGACTGCAAACAATGCCAGATCATAACATCAACAAACATGGTAGGGACCAACATATTGATGAAGCCAAGTGATTCACTAGTATAAGAAATGCTTTTTTTTTCTTTCTAAAATACAGTTTTAATCGGTCAATGAAAGGATCCCAGGAATATAAGAAATCAATATAAAAAAATTGAACGATACGTGAAAATACAGTGACGTTGCATAACATTTTTGGAAGTTTGGATGGAGAGGTATATGAGAATATTAAATGCTGAGCAGGTAATTTGTGGGAGAGTTCGACTTCAGCATCATTACGGGCTACAATAGCTTCGGAGTTGGGACTATTCTGTTTCTGTTATTTTGTTGTTTGTTCTGTCTATGTTCTTTTTATATTGTATTTTCTTTGTTTGTTTTATTATTGTCTATAGACTTTTTAGTGAAGAGCTGGACGTCAGTGGAACTGGAAACCCTTTCCTATGTAATGCAATCTCGCATTATCCATTTATGAAAGTTCTTTTTTCTTATAAATGCCTATGTACTTCTAACATTTTAAACGTGGAAGAGAAACTGAATATTGTGTGGCAACTGGCAATTATAATTTCATGACATGATAAAAAAGAACCTTCTGTACACGGTCTAGAGCACCCCCAGTGACAAATGTTTCATTTCCGTTGCTATCAACTGTCATAGCGGAAAGGCTTTCCAAGGTTATGCCTGCTGCAAACGGATGGCCCGGGTTGCTATACCATAGAAGACAAAAGCATAAGCTCAAGACTTAGGAATTAAAAAATAGCACAACATCCAAAGAGGTTTTTTTGTTTCTTTTACCTTTCAATATCCTCGTATCTGATGTGAATATTTGAAATTGAAAGTTTCAAATTTCCAATTATTGTGCTGATCAGGGATCCTAACCATGATGTATTCTTCAAAGAAAAAACAAATTATATATAGGTAGAATATCATAAGACATAAAGAACATAGGAATTCTAGCAAAAGGAATACATGGAAGATAAAGTTCAATACTGAGCATAATCATAATAAAGCAAATATTGCATTTCAATCCAACGTGTAGGAGCAAGGTCAAATAAGATAAAGGAAAAGTTGGATATGTGCACTGTACAGTGTACATTAGACATACTAGGTACACATGCAAACCTAATAATATCAGATTTTCATAATGACAAACTTCACATGTCATGGCACTTGGATTATGCTCAATCCTACCATTTCTGACTCTAGTTGCTGCGTCCTCTCTAACAGCTTCATTTCCATTTCCTATTTAGAAGGGAAACAATACAAAATGGTCACTCAGCTAATGGCAAAGAACACTATCATTCCACAAACTGATTACTATGTCTCACCCGAATTCGGTTTTTCTTAGCTTCCTGTACAGCATCCTCACTGGATCCTTCAACTTGAGTCTCAGGTTCAGCTAACAGAAAAATGCGGTCCAAAGAAACTAAAACTGGATCCTGGCCAAGCCTGCTCCATGGAACCTTGGTTCAAGAAAATAAAATAACCTCATTGGAGAAAGGCAGTTAATTACAGATATCATAAGAAGTGAACAATATTCCACACAACAAAGTACCGGCAGTAAATTCGAAAATAAAAAAGAAAAAGCTCATAATAAGGAAGTAAACAGGAGGTGAAATTGCAATCATCCAACAATATGTTCATCCCAAAGTCATTATACAGCATCTACATAAACTAAACATCTGGTGTCACCTGTGTAATTATGCACAAATCCCTTCATCATTTTCAGCAAAGAAAACAAAAGAAATCACAAATTTAAAAAGTTATTAATGATGTAGATAAATGCCAGCTATCTATAGTACTATCTATAAATTATTACAGTGGAGGGTTTTCAAAAAAGATAGTAAAAAGTAGTACAAATTTTTGCAAGTAAAGCCAATTTAACAGGAAAAAGAAAAAGCAATTCAAACCTACAATGAGTGGAAGAAAAATTGCAGGGGGAAAACACACACACACACACACATACATTTCCACCAAATATATATAGCAAAATTATTGAATTCCACTGACATCACATCTTCCAAACCGAAAGACTTCAAATTGCTAGTCAATGACCTTCCCGCACCCACTAATAATAACTATTACAATTCAAGTCATTCGGCACCCTTACAACTCCAAAGAAACACTCTTCCTGTACCCCATTTAACTAGGAAAGTATTACGAGGACAATGTTTTTAATTCCATAATGTATATCTGACATCTCTACTTACATTTCCAAATTGTTCCTTGAAAGCTAATGAATGGCATCAAATTACCTTTTACTTAACAAAAATACATCATGGTGGACCACTGACCCACTTCAGTAAACAAGACAAAACACACAATGTGGAACAGATATACAACTGTTTCCACTTCCAGAATGGCCTCGTTCACAACCTATATGGCACCCTGCATCTTTCCATTCTAGAAGAATAGCAGAAAGGGGCTATCCTTGAACTCTTTCGTCATTGAAGACCATAGCAAGGACCAATACTTAACCATCTGAAAAGGCTTATCCAACCCAAATTAGTCAACAAAAAAATAAATGAATAAAAAACCTAAAATCCCACATCTCCACAATACTTGGCACTCTTTCCTCCCTGAATTACTGCAAAAGCTTTCACATAAAGAGTAACCCCATTTCAGAATATAAAGAATTATGTCTTGTGTAGGGTTACACCACGGCTCAACTTTAAGTCCTTACCTTTTTGCACTGGTAATAGACGAGTCAATGGGACACATTCAAGATGATACCCGGTGCATGCTTTTCTCGAATGATATAGTGTTGATAGATAAAACGTAGGAAGGAGTAAACGCGAAGCTTTACCTTTGACGGGAAGTCTTGGCCTAAGTAGGTCAAAGACAAAGTATATGGAGTGCAAGTTGAGTAGAAATGGGTCCAAATGAGATAGGAGTGCAGATTGAAGATCATTAAGTACCAAAGTGTTAACGCTTTTGCTATCTTGGATCTATCTTGCAAAAGAAAGGAGAATTAGATGAAGATCTCAACCGCAAAATACAAGCTGGATGGATGAAGTGGAAGAGTGTGTTGGGTGTGTTGGGTGTGTTGTGCGATCGTCGTATGCCACTTAAGGGAAATTTTTATAGGACGGCAATAAGGCCAGCATTAATGGCATGGAATGATGGGTGGGCAAAAATCATCTCGTGCAAAAAAATGAGTAACAGAGATGAGAATGTTTCGTTGGATGTGTGAGCACATGAGAAATAATAGGATTAAGAACAAGGTATCTAAGGTAAAGTAAGAGTGCCGCAAATGAAGATAAGTTGAGAGAATTGGTTAAGGTGGTTTGGACACGTGAACCAAAGACCTACAGATGCTCCGGTTAGAAGATGTAACTATAAGATGGAGGCCCAGGGCAAAAAGGGTAGAGGAAGACCTAGGAAGACTTGGAAAGAGACTTTAAGAAAATATATGGAGTACTTGAAGCTAACGGAAGATATGGCGAAAAACCTAAGCGCATTGGCGTTCTAAGATTCATATAGCCGACCCCACTTAATGGGATAAGGCTTGGTTGTTGTTGTTGTACGCCTTGTGCAACCACCGAAGTTAATATAAACAGGATCATTTTTATTATGTGACCAAGGCAATGATAAAGTTTCCACATATCAGTAATTTTATCTTGTAAAGCCATTAAATGATATATACATGAGTTCAATTTTATTATGAGATAGATCCAAGGCAATTATACGAGACTTCCAAACATAATACAGACCATTAATAGAATGAAGTCAAATTTCTCACGTATTGTCCAATACAGAGCTGATCAACATTCAAATAAACAAAAAAAATCAACAAAATCATAAATATTGATGTTAGTCTCGCACCTTAAGTTTCACTGATCCAAGAAATCCTGCCTTAACCTTCACTGGTAATTTTAGTGCATTGAGTGCCTCAGGCTTCAGCTGCATATTTTTTAGCTCCACATCACCTATTTCACATTTAGCAAGAAATACGTAATAAGGTTCTCAAGCTCTATCGTAATAAGTGTTTTCTTTTTCTCTTTTTGAAATGAAAAGATGAAAGTGCAATACATAAGAGAAAATGTACAGTAAAGTGTATGAGTAATCCACCATGAGTAGAATAGAAAAGAACATTAATTCAACACACTACACCTAGCTTAAAAAACCAAAATTAGTCATAACAATATAGCTTTCAAAGCTAGATTTCTCAAAGAAAACTACAGCTAAATAGAACAAGACTCTAAGACAGTGCAGCTTTCCACGTAGACAGTGTAACAAGAAAACCATGGTCTCTGAACAGTGGAACTATTGATGCCCATTACGCATGCCCAAGATTAGACTCTCTGTCTAGTAGATATTTAATTTTCTTATCATTAGTACTGATATTTCTGCCAAAAAAAAAAAAATTGAAATGTGCCTTTATATGTTGTTGTCATGACTCTGTATAGGTTGAAAGCTTTTGTCATGACTGAGATTTCTTTGAAATGGGTTGCATGCGTGTCTGCAGTGACATTTCACCGACGACTTATCCTGCCCCGCCCTGTATCCGAACTCTACATCTCTCAGGTCCCTTTCATTTTCACTACAATGGTAACCAAACTGAAAACCATGTAGCCATTTAAATTTGGTAAAATGAATAGATGGACATAGTGCTTCTGACAAACACAGAAATGATCATCATTGTACCCCAAACGGCTAAACCATTTGATTCAACGACGAAATGGACAAAGTTGGTCCAATGTCATTGAAACTTGCAAACCCATTTCTCTTTTTTCCCTATTGGCAATGGCAAGTTGGCAACCGACCCCAAGTAGCTAGTAGAGTGCCACTGTACTACAAACCCCTCCCTCCAAACCTGCCACTGGCAACCAACCTCCCCTAAAACCCTAGCATTAATCGAGACCACTCAAAAAGCATCACTCCAAACAATTCCCAATTCAATCCACAGAAAACTCAAAAATTCAGTAAATAAAAACAATCAAAGAACAAAAGTAAAACCCCTTGCAATTTGCAAATGAAAGTGAAGAATCAGGAAAACCAAGTAGAAGAAGAAGCAGGAGCCAAAGGAAGCATGTCCAAGGAAGAAACGAACGAACCTCGCCAGACACTGATCTTGAGGGCCTCCTTGTTGAGCCCCCTCACGTAGTCCCCCAAATACCTCTGCAGGAGGTTCGCCACCTGATCCTCCAACATCTTCTCTTCCCCCGCCCAATCTTCCTCCCAAATCGCTATCTCATTCCGACGGACTGAAATCGGAAGAAATCGCCAAGTGTTGGCTTCCAGACGACGCTAGGTACTTATACCACTGCAAAATGCGGCCCGGATCATCGATTCTCTGTTGCGCGGAACACATTGTTATTGTGGTCTGACCAGTGCAATGTAGCCGTGTGTGCGGAAGGGTTCTGTGATCTTACGTGGCGGGAAAACGTACGATTCTGAGGGTGGACTGTTGGTTGAGTGTGGGTCTTTGGCGGTGTATGCTTTATCAAAGTGACGTCGATTGGTCTGCATGGCGGGCTCGACGCGATTAAAAGCCTTCCACCTAATTCATCAAATTAAGGAAACGAATTCTTAAACTTTGATTAAACGGTTATAAATGAGGATTTTTTTTAAAAATTATAATAATTTAAATCGTTTAATCAAATCATAAGAATCCAAACTGTTTAATTTGATAGATTAGGTAGAAGGATCCACAGATAATCTCTTTCCATTAAAGGCATCGTTTTCGTTCCCTGTCTTGGTTTTGGAGTGTTAAAAATATCTGAAAATCATTTTGGAAGCCCAACCGACGAAAAAGCAAAAGCACGTGTGCTGCTAGGGAGGTCATTGCAAAAGGTTCAAGATTGCTTGTAGGCAACAGAGAGAAGATTTTTATTCTTTCTTTCTTTTTTTTATCAAACGATAAATTTATTAGATTAAATGTTAAAATAGAATATGGGAAGATCATTGGGAAATGTCGAGGATATATTAAATATTGATAACAATATCTACTTCTTTCGTTGGAACTAATGAAAATTTAGAAATTGTCAAACATTTGTTTGGACGAAATATAAGTGTTTCTCTTATATTTAACAGATGTGTCATAATTATCGACGATATCTGTCATTTTAACCTAAACTTAAAGTTTCTCTGATAGGATGTGAAGTTTATATTTCACCCCTCATTTCCATATCTTTCTATGATTTTGGATATTTTCATGAAAATGTCGATCGTAATGAAAAAAATTTAAACACAAGTTTGGACTCAATGTATTAGATCACTGTGTTTTTCTTTTTTTATTCTACAATAAACGATATGATCTACACTAAGACCATCTCCAACCCTTCGGCTAAAACCTAAAATTTTTAGCCCAAAAAATTTAGGGCCTAATTGGTATCCTATTTGAAATTTTTTATCATTTCTCAAAACATTTCTTAAGAATATTTCTTCAAAACAATTTTCTTTAAGACTCAAAAACTTGATTAGTTTGCGATTTAAAAATTTTAAATCTTACGACTTAAACTAGACAAAGAGATCTAAAAAAAAGGGTCACAGGAGAGGGAGAAAGAAAAGAGATGAGGAAAGAAAGTAAGAGATGATTGAAGGACAGAGAAAGAAGAGAGAGGATCAGACAAGGTAAAGAGGAAGATGAATAAGAGAAAGAACCGAAAGAATGAAGATAGCGGATTGGAAAAGAAACGAAAAAAGTAAAAAAAAAAAAAAAAAAGAGAGAGAAAGAATAAGAGAGAGAGAGATTTGGAGTGAGAGGGGAGGAGGGAGAGAAAAGAAACGAGTGAGCTTAAGTTTAAAAACTCACTTTTTATGTTTTTAGAAAATAAACTATATTTTTTAGTTAGTCTTGAGTTCAATTTTTAAAAATAGTCCTACCAAACATGCTTTTAAGGCCTAAAACTTGAAAATTGTTATTGAGTTTAAAAAGTTAGATTCAAATAGAGTACCAAACAATATTTCAAAAACTGTACTCAAGACTAACTAAAAAGTATAGTCTATTCTCTAAAAAAACAAAAAGTGAGTTTTTAGAGTTTTTAAATTTAAACTCACTCATTTCTCCAAATCTATCTCTCTTTTCTTCTTTCTATCTCCCCCTTCTCTTTTTTTTTAATCTTTTTCGTCTCTCCTCCAATCTACTCTCTTCATCTCTCGGTTCTTTCTCTCACTCATCTTCCTCTCTATCTCCTATGATCATCTCTCTTCTTTCTCTTTCCTCCAATCATGCCTTACTTTCTTTCCTCATCTCTCCTCTTTCTCCCTGGACCTTCTTTTTTGGGATCTCTTTGTCTAGTTTAAGTTTTAAGAATTAAAAATTTTAAATCGCATACCAAACAAGTTTTTGAGTCTAAAGAAAATTGTTTTCAAGAAAATTTCTTAAGAAATGTTTTGAGAAATAATAAAAATTTTCAAATACGATACCAACAAAGCCCTTAGGTTTTAACCCAGAAACAACTTTTTTGCTCCAATCCTTGTGGGTTAAAATTTTAGCCCAAATCATTAAAGAATGAATTTAGGCTAGTTTTTTTTTTCTTAAAGTAACTTTTTTAAAAGAAAAAATTATGTAGACTATCCTAATTTAATTTTATGAAAATTTTAACCTACAAAAATTTAGATTCTAACAAATATTGAAAAATCACTAACTCATACCATGAAACTCGTGAAACACTATGAAAGAATATGAAACGCATAAAAAAAAATTAATTACTTTAACTGTTGGATTTAAATTTGGACCATCAGATTTTTTTTTTTTTTTTTTTTTACCGTTGGATTTCATAAAATTA
>JADOBS010301810.1:0-12726 GCA_015708375.1 Cydonia oblonga
ACAACGAAATTCGCAGTCTTGGACTACATTAAGTTAAGCATACAAATCTACAACAAAGCGAATTGCGAATTGAGAATTGAAAATGAGAGCACATTACCTCGATTCGTTTGAAGACCAGCAAGTGCAACTCGAGCAAGGTAGGCATCTTTGCTCTCGCCAATGTCGACAAGACCGCCATTACCTTCCTTTGCATTTGCTGTTCCAGTCAAAGCGACATCTTCCGAATGTGGACGACGATTCCCAACATTTTCTGCTCCCATCTTCGTCACTGACACGCACACACACCAGATTTCATTCAACTATTGGATTTAGTTTCGCATCGAATTATCCGAGTTTTAGGGTTTAGGGTTTAAATGTTTAATGCACAGTTGAAAACAAAACAATCAAAATTGTACCAAGTGTAATCGGACATGAACGCATATCAAAACCGGGTGTTCAAAGCGAGGGAAAAATTGGGCGTCCAAGCCAGAGTCATAGAAAAACAACAATAGATGATGACAGCGAACTTCTTACCTGCGCCGTCGCAGAAATCGCCGGAAAATGACGGACTTTGGGGATTCGACTCGCTCAGATGGATGCGTTTCTGGACAATGTAACGCTGAAGAGATCAACAAGAGGAAGAGAGGAACCCAACGCAAGAAACGCCGTGTCGATCGTGGTCAGAAATGGGAAATATGGTCGGGTTCGTCGGTCGCGGCAATGAATCCGGGTACTACTAGGGTTTTGGACTGAGACTGTAATCTGACGCGAGTTTGAATACAGGCCCGGGCCTTAGATTTCGCTAATCTATTGCAAGGGGTTCCCATTTTTGAAAAACAAGAAGAAGATTAGAACTGGGGCTCACCTACATCGAATTTCAACGATCAAAATTTTTTATTTTGTAGGTTTCAATTCATAAATTATTATTGCAAAAATTCAATTTAATTTGAAACTATTTGCCTATTTAATAATTAAGATAAAATTTCATTATTTCTTATATAACAAAGTATTCGTTAATTTCTTGGAATCCAATTAAATGTCTTAAACACTTCCGATTTGGCTAATATTTTGCAAGGATGATCTATGAGATGCAACTCGAAAAATAGACGATTCGGATCGTTAAAATTTGATGTTGTGTGAACCTCATAACTAATTCCCATTTTTATAAAAAATTGGGGATCCCTTTCCTTAAAAATTTCTAATCTATTAAATGGGCTAACAAGCAATTCTATTACATTATGTTTGGATGCGGAAAATAAACTTGAAATTTGGATAAAAGTCATAATTTATAAATTAACATGTGTCAATTCCTTTATTTGGATTCATAAACATGGAAATTTAGAATTTCCACGTGGAAAAAAACTTGGAATTTGAGACTTTCAATTCCGAAGTTTAAATTCCATGTAAATAGGTGTCATTTTCCAATTTCTATGATTGAGAGTTTAAAAAAAAAAATTCCGTATTCAATTCCATTGTTGTTTTAGGTTAACCAAACAAGAAAATTCACAAATTCTATAAAATAAAATCCCGTCATTTCAATTTCCGTCATTTTAAAATTCCTTAGTAATCTTAAATTTCTTCATCCAAACATAATATTAAGTAGTAGGAAAATTGGTGGAGATCAAACACGGACCAGGTCAATAAGTATGATTATTTTCTGCTTCTGCGATAAAACGTCATATGTGCACAATTCTTACTTTTAGAGGTTAATGAAGAGGAGTTTTGGGATTTATTGCGTACGAGATATTTACTGTCAAGACTTTTCTTAGTGTGCTTTCTAGTAAATCCAGAAAGGGAAGCAGTTAACTAGCCAAAAAAACAAGGACATGGGACTCCCAATGTGCCAATCCGAGTGAAACAGAATGCGGCTGATGCAGTTCCAGTCATACAATGCATATAGGCACCTTCAATTCTGGTGAAGCGTTCAACGGGACAATCTGGTTTTCCTGCTTCTTTTTTCCTTTTCCCTTCATATGTAGACAGAAAACTATTTCCTGCATACAAAGTAACAAAACCAACTTTCCAAAATTTCATTTCCTTTTCCAAATCATCTGTTCAAAATCCTCACACCCTTATGCGATAGCAAAGCCATGTCAGGTAAGTATCCATACAGTCAATGGTACGTAAGCTAACTAGTAACAAGGGATTTATAACAAAAAAGTACTGGGAAATAAAGATAAAGTAAATCCGAACATAAAATAGTTTAAATATTAGTTACGCACGTCTCAGGCAACCTTACATGACCTACCATACAAAGGCCTAAAGTATATTACGTTTGCTTCCAGATATGAAGCCTGCATCGAAAAATGCAGAATATGACCCAGTATGATAAATGGCTTTAGATGTTGTTTCCAGAAACTGTAAGTTGGTAGAGAGAAGCCAGTTGATCACAAGTACTAGAATGGTCTTATAACTAAATCTAAGAGAAATATTCATAAACAAAATGCCCTCATACCATACCAAGGTTCAATACGAGGAAACTGACAGAACATTGTTTTATTCATGCACTGACCATCTGATAGCAGTGATAGCACACCTACTGAAGCCTTCCAGACCATCCACATGAGAGAGTTAACTGCTGGCACCAATGATATCAGCCTCTAAAACAATATCCAAATATAATTGAGTGTGTTCATTGAGGGCAGCACAAACATTATAAAGAAATAAAAACGAACTCACACATATAGGAGAGTCAGCATCAAGGCATTTATAACAGAAAATGAACCTGCATGTCAAGAGTCACTGTGGAGTACTTGACGTATTGCTATACTTCCATAAAAAAGAAAACCAAAACAGGCATACGCAATATGAAGGCCATGAGCATTCGCTATAGTAACATGGAATAAAAATAAGTCAAGAAGAAATTTGATTCCTCTTATAAGCAAAAGAAAAAACTATAAGTTACATGAACTGTGTAACTATTTAAATTCAGGAACAAAGTGTTCTACAGAAGTCACTATAAATCTGTAAACTCTGAGTGAGTAACTAAAAAAATAAAAGGAAAGGGAAAGAGAACTCCACAAAATCCTGTTTAAACTTAAATTGACTACCCTTCTAATTTCTTTCTGTATTATCATAATGCCTTGAAGGCCAATGTCGCAGAACAATATCAAAGCTCCTGTATTTGTGAAGTTGAACTTATAAGGAAGACATCTTGAACCTTCTTCTTTGCATAATTCTGCCTCCGCAGATGTTTAGTTTGGCCTAGTATGGATGAATGCTGATAATCTTTTCATTCTTTGGCAGATTTGGTCAGTCGGTAAAATCGCCCTTCCATACTTCAGCATTTTATGGATTTCCCTTTCTCTCCGAACATCCTTTGGTTTTCTACACAGTTGATAGAAAAGGATTTCTCCAGATGCCAGTATTACTTTTTCCCGCAGTTTACTTCTGTCAGAAAAATCATTGCCGTTGTAATGTGTACAGGGAATTTTCTCAAGTCAACTGTACCTTACAGTTGATCTGAGTCACTTGAAATTGTTATCAAGTTAGGAACTAATTACCAAACCAACCAGACTTGATAAACTGAGCACCAATTTCCAACAACTTGCTCCAATCATCTCTTTCGACGATCCTTTGAAGATTTATTGAATTCGCTGATTAGCGAAGTATAAGAAGCATAATCAAGAGCAAGCCCTTTCTCACTCCGTAGCTTTTCAAAGTCCTGTGGGTTTCCATGCTTGCAGTGCCCTTCTAATAGAATATTGTATGTAATGTCATCTGGAGCCACCCCCAAATTAATCATAGCATGTAAGAGCATATTAGCATTTTTCATCTGTCCTAGCTTGCATAGTCCATTCATAAGAGCGTTATAGGTTACAACACTTGGCACATAGTCATCACTCTGCATCTCCTTGAGCAACTTAAAACCCATTTTAACATTGCCCTTCTTGCAAAACCCATCAATGACCATTGTATACGTGGCATCATCAGGTTTCATGCCAGAATCTAACATCTCCCTCAACATTTTTTCAGCATCAAGGTTTCTTCCCTCTCTACACAATCCTGAAATAAGGGCTGTGAAAGCTACATTGTCAAGCTCAATCCCTTGTATAGTCATTCCCTGCCTTATCTCTAGCGCCGAATGTAAATCTCCTTCTTTGCAGCATCCATCAATAAGTGTAGTATAAGTGATCGTGTCAGGCTTCACCCCAGTCATATTCATCTCGTCAACCAGCTTCCTAGCTTCCTTCAAATCACCAACCTTGCAAAGGCCATTTATGAGTGTATTATAAGTAATCACATCGGGTTTGATACCTCTCCCCAACATTTTCTGATAAATTTCCATTGCCAAATCAATCCTGCCATTCTTACACTGCCCGTCAATCAAAGTCGTAAATGTGACAAAATTTGGAACCAACCCCCTCTCGCACATTTCATCGAACAACAAGTTTGCATCATCCATCCTACACTCCTTACACAACCCATTGATCAAAACACTGTAAGTATATACATCAGGCCATGTTCTGCTCTCCTCCATATCTCTCTTCAACCTAAAACCCTCCTCCAGATTACCGGATTTGCAATACCCATTAATCAGAGTATTGAAACTAACCACACTCGGGCGCAAACCCCGCTTCCCAATTTCATCAAACACCATCTGGGCCTGTTCAATTTTTCCTTCCTTACACATTTTGTGCATCAAAACATTGAAAGCATACACTTTTGGTGGAAACCCAGCATCCAAAATCTCCAAAAAATACTCCCAGGCCACCACAGGCGAGTTCAACTTCAACATTTTATCAAGCAAACAGCCACAAACAAGAAATGGGATTCGAAAATTATGCTTCCTTATCAATCTAAAGCACTGAAACGCATCGGAAACAAACCCAGAATCCAAATACGCATTCATCAAAGCATCAAACACATAATTGGACTGATGAGTACCTCTAGTTTCGAGAATCAAAGCGAAGACGGAAGACGCAGAGTCCTTTCCCCTGCGAGAAACGACGAGTCGTAGGAGGGAAAGCGCTTGGGGGTACATTTGGTGAGCGCAAAGGAAGTGGGTCATGGTGCAGTAGGATTGGACGGTGTGGCGAAATGTGGGGTGAGAAGAGAGCCAGTCGAAGAAGGAGAGGAGAGAGAGAGGGGAGAGAGAGTGGGGGTTGAGGTTGATGAGGTTGATAACGTCGCGGGCTGTGAGGGAAGGGAGGAGCTTTCTGAGAGAAGCGGAGTAGTCGAGAGACTGAGAGTGGTTTTTGATGGCGTGGGAGATAGCTGAGAGTTTTGGGTCTTCATTGTGAGGAGTTGGCGGGAGCGAATACCAATTGGTTGCGGTGGTGGTGGCGGAGGAGAAGCGTAAGCAGTAGCGGCAGTTGTAGGCGTGCGGAGAAGAGAGAAGCTGATAGCTTCCTGGGATTTTGAATAGAGCCATTTAGCTGGAAAACGCTCAAAACCCGTCTCCAATGTAATATGAGGAAATTAAAACTTTGTGGTTAATTTTGAAAATCATCCCAAAATCAGAGGGTGTGAATATAATTAGCCAAAAAATGAAGGACAGGAATTTGCAAAAAAATAAAAAAACAAGGTTTATGAGCAGCACAGCTGCACAAGTAAGAGTTTTACCGTAAAACCCATTGAGGAAGAAGAAGATGTCTCTGCGACAAGCAGCGGCTAACATGATCAAGCGGCGTTTCCGTTTGGCCTCTCAAACTTTCTCTTCAACTTGCGGCGGAGCAGCCACTGTTATTCCACTCGCCAGTAAGCAAATTTTCCATCTTGTGACGTTAATCGCCATGGAAATGGATTCATTTGTAATTAAAGAAAGTGAATTCTTGTTGTTGCTGTTTTTGCAGGGCGTACCAGATTTGATCACGGTTCTAAGGATTGTGGTTGGAGGATGAATTACAACCACAGGGACCCTCGTCTGTGGCTTTTTGTATCCGGCAATGCAGGTATATGATATCTCTTGCATCCCGTTTAATCTGGATTTTAATGGATGAATGATCAATGAGATATGTTATGATCTTCGAGTGGGTTGTTTATTCGAGTGATATCTAATTTAATCTAAACTAAACTATGGGGAGGGAGATTCGAACTCGCTGAGGTGAGCGATTTTGGAGTTGGGATGAGTCTATATGCATGTTATTTTGCAAAATCCACCAGAAGAAATCCTCTTTTATCAACCAAGTTAAAAAGAGTGGATTTTTCATGGGAAATGGTTTCTAGTTTTCTTTTCGGAGGACTTGTTATATCCAAGATTATCACGTCCCTTTTTAATGCTTTATCTGGCTTAGCCTGCTCGTAATCTGATTAATGAAATAATTATTTATCTGATCTATAGTCCAAATTTTCTCTGGATTTGGTTTCTGGTAAACGTAATATTGTGTAGATGGCCACAACCCACAACCAATAGGCATTGAGGTGTTATTGAGTTGGTTTGTTTGTACATTGTCACATAATCCTGGGGTACTAGCCGTTTTATACAAATCTGATATGTGTCGGATCATGTCGGGAAATTTGATTTCTAAGGGCTTAAAGTAAGGGTCCTTTTTGTTTCAGGGCATCTGCGATTATACCCTTAGCTACTTTATATACAGTCAGTCAGATAATATTTGCAAGAAATCCAAGGTCATGTGGTGAAGTATCTCGGTATAATTCAGGCTTTGTTTAGAAAGACATACCATGTAACATATGTTATTTATAACTAATCTGATATTTTTGCAGCAATTTTTCTTGCGATACATTCCAACACTGTCTTAGCAAAAGATGAATCAGTTGATCCTGATAATGGCACCGAAGGAGCTGAAGCCGTGGGATTGCGCAAGATTGAGGACGGTTCTGTGATATCAAATATACATACTTCCAAGTGGAGAATTTTTACTGATAAGGGGAGGGATTTTTTCCTTCAGGCAAGGATTATATGCTATTTTCCTTCACTTGTTTGCTATGTTTTGTTTATTCGATAGTTATTTGGTCTTACCAATTTTATTTTATTTTGCCGTTTCCATATGCTAGGGAAAATTGGAGGAAGCTGAAAAGCTTTTCCTCTCAGCTTTACAAGAAGCGAAAGAAGGCTTTGGGGAAAGGGAACCACATGTTGCATCTGCATGCAACAATCTAGTATGTTCACTAGCCTTCAATAATCTAGTTTTTCTTAAGATGGTTGCATCTTTCATGGACGTATTGCATATGTGTTATGGCTTTCTCTTTGGGACTCTTTAATGAGTAATTGCAGTTTTCTATTGTTATTGTTTCAGGCAGAGCTCTATAGGGTTAATAAGGCGTATAATAAAGCAGAGCCTTTGTACTTGGAAGCTATCAGCATACTGGAGGAATCATTTGGTCCTGAAGATATAAGGTATATTATGGTTATTATGCAGACTATAACAGCAAATGCTCACACATTTATTAACATGTAAATGATAATTTGAATGGAATAATAATTTACATTTCTATAGCTTATGATGGTATATTTACATGTAAATAATAATTTGAATGGAATATATAAGGTATATTATAGTTATTATGCATATGATGGTTGTGTTTAATTACTTTTGATTTGTGACTATGTCTTCTTTAATGGGATTTTTGGTGCTTTGAGTGGGAATGAGGGACTTCCATTTTATATTGGTGTTGTATGTGTAAATGCAGTGAGAAATCAGTGGAACATCTATTCCTCCACTGTTTAGTTGCAAAAATCTATGGTACACCTTTCAATCACTTGGGACAATTAATTTTTGCCCAAGGCAGTCTGAGATTTACTTTGTTCATGAGTGGCTGGTTTAGAAAACACTGAAATTGGGGAAATTGGGAGACCATTTCCCTTATGCCTCTGTTGTATTTGGAAAAACAAGATGCCAGGATTTTCAAAGATAAGAAAAGCTTCCTATAAAAAAATGATAACAAAACTCAGGTCGGAAGCTTTGTTCTTTATGATTGGGTGGTCTCAATGAATTGTTCTCTTCATTTTTTTAAGGGTCTGTTTTTCTGTTTATTAGATTTTCTGGTTTCTCATGTATATTTTCTGCATATTAGAGAAGCCTTTATGCACTATTCAACAAACTTATTGCTCATCATAAAAAAAAATAAAAAAAAGAGTAACGTATGTGTATTGTAGGGTGCTCTATTGCATATTTTGATGGAATTTGGAACTGACATAAGCATCTTTCATGCTTGAGTGTGTAGCATATAGTTTGTTTTCTTTTTCTTTTTAATTGCTTCTTAATTATGCAAGTTTGTCAACATTAATAATTTCAGTAAACTTCGAAAAACAGAGGTTTCTTGTTTTATTAGCCAAAATAACTAGTAGCCTATTTAGTATTTAGTTACATTTTTGTTTTTGGTTTTCAACTCTTACCATCTAATCTTAAAATAAGTATAGGGAAAGAAATGAGGGAACGATATGAGAGGAAGAAAGAGAAATATTACATCCCATATATATTTTCTTCGCCCACTCTCACTTATATGATTATATCATCCCTTTTGTCACTATGCTTTCATTTTTCCTTTTATGTCCTCAAATGAAAATACAAAACCAAAACAAAAATGAATATACAATCATGATCTCTGTGTTGTGTCACTAATTGCTCATATAAGATTCCTGTCCACAGAGTTGGGGTTGCCTTTCACAACCTTGGCCAGTTCTATATTGCACAACGGAAGCTTGAAGAAGCTCGCACTTGCTATGAGGTGGGAAGTTTTATTTTTAGTCCATGTTTTGTTGTTATGACTATAGGTTCAACAACAGTGTCTATGTGGTCTTTGCTATCCTTTTATTTTAAGTTTGTTTTTTATGGTATTTTGAGTCTTTATTTTCATTTTTATAAAGTTCATTAAATAAATGTTTCTGTATTAAATCCCCTGCATCTCCTTCCAGTATACCATCAGCATCCTTTATTAAGCAAGGCATGGATAATGTTTGTATTAATTTGGTGAACTGGTCCCTTAACATTTGCTGACCTTTGCTGTTTTTTCACCTTGCTTCCTGATTGATGGTACATTTGGACAGCGTGCTTTGAAGGTATTACACCAGACTGCTTTTACTTTTTACGTGCATGTAGTAATGTAACTATTTATGCTGCTAACTCGAACGTTATGATCACCTTGCAGATTAAGGGCCGCGTTTTGGGTCTTAACCATTCGGATTATGCAGATACTATGTATCATCTTGGAACGGTATTTTTCTTAAATCCCTGTATGATAATATTGATTTATACTACATTCTTGGTTCTTCTCTGTGTCTAGAATGGAAAATAAACTCAAATTAAGATGCCCTCTTGTATAAACAGATTAAAGAGAATTGAGAGAAGCAAAGAACAGGTAGAAAGCGACAGAAAATGATAGAAGAAAGAGAGTAGAGAGAGTCAGAGACGGGATAAAATGAGAGCCAAATTAGGGTAAACTTAAAATTTGTATTCTCAATCAATATGTTAGAAGTATGAAACCCCGTTTTTCTAATTCGCGTCATATGTTAGAAGTAAGAACTTCGTTATGAATTAGATAGTGAAGCTGTATAAATGTTTCCAATTTGTGAATGGGCGTTTTTTTCATTGGAGATGTATTGAAAAATGTATCCAACATATTCCCTTGCAGTAAATTATTTAATTAGATTTCCGTTTGACGCAGGTGCTACACCTCCAAGGAAAAGAAAAGGATTCTGAGGCCCTTATTCAGGATTCGATCAGAATACTTGAGGTCAACAGCTTGTACAGTATTTTGTTCACTGTTTGAATTTGACATTTACAATTCTAACACTCATTTGTTATTTGATTATATAGGATGGTGGCCTAGGGGAGTCAATGTTGTGTGTCAAGAGAATGCGATCTCTTGCTCAGGTTGTCTCTTCTTCCAGGTTTCCACTGTGACTCTTGTTTCACAAGACATAATTATATATGATGATTGGGGTATACATGCCAAATGACAGTTTGAATTGTGACAGGAAGTCTTAAGTCTCTTAGAAAGTTGATGAAGTTTATGTGTAAGGGCGTAACAGTTACACCCTTTATGTTACAGAACCCTCCTCTTCAACTAATGCTCAAGCTAAACCCCAAATTAAACCCCTCATCAAAGCTTGCTGCTTTGGACCTTGACTCTAAATTGTTTTATAACCAGTTCGTCCATCCACATACTGTATTTGAAATTCTTGAATATAAGAACCATAAGAACCAAACTGTTCCCTATATATTATATTCTAGAACTGTTGGATAGCCTAAAAAGCCTTAAAGCATACTCTTATGTACCACTCGTATATGTTTTGGTTATTGGACATCTTCATCTTTCCCTGAAGTTTAACTAATTTCTTGCTTCTCTCTCTAGATATATACGAAATCCAATCGTTTTGCAGAGGCTGAGAACGTACAAAGAAAGATTCTACATATAATGGAATTAACAAAGGTTTGACGTTTAACTTTTTTTATCGGTGTCTTTTCATTCTATATATGCTAAAGTTAGTTTAGTTCATAAAGTTTCTTATAGACGTTTACTGCATGCTTAAATATATTGCTTTCACCTGACTTGTAAATATATTGCTTTCTCCTGACTTGTAAATATATTGCTTTCTCCTGACTTGTAAATATATTGCTTTCTCCTGACTTGTTTTCTGTAGTCCTTCATGTTTGGCTATGTGGAGGAGAGAAATTATTTTTACAAACATTTGTTACTGTCCGGCGATGCAGGGATGGAATTCAATGGAAACAGTTATAACAGCTGAGGGCCTCGCACTGATCCTACAATCTGCCGGGAACTTAAAGGATGCTGAAGAGCTTCTTGAAAGGTAAGAGCATTGTAATTGAAGATCAGATGACGTGATATTCCATTACTTAAGAGAATTTTGTGTACTACTTTCCTTGCAGATGTCTTGATGCTCGGAAAACCTTACTTCCTGAAGATCATATTCAGGTTTTCTTTTGCCTATTTAGCTCATGTAAATATCCCCAAGAATGTGACATATATTCTAATTGCTTATGACTTTGGGTAGCATTCACTGCACTTCGTCGTATTTCATTATGAATACATGGTAATACTATTTAAGCATTCACTGCACTTCGATCTTATTTTATTATGAATTCATGGAAATGCTGTTTTAATTGGTTCTGATTCTTGAGAGCATTCACTTATACTATGACAAGAAATATATTGCCAAAAATCAATAATTCTGTACAACATAGACATGTGCAACAATTAACTTTAAATAATTAATTGTGTGAAAAGACCAAAGAAGGATATATTATTGAAACTTAAAATAATATTTCTATCTACTCTCCACAAACCCTAATATTTTCTCAACACAAATTCATCTTCCCAATCGTTCATCTTCTTTCCCCACAACCCCTAAACATTCATCAGCTGAAAGCTTACCATCTGATCAACATAATACACAGTGTTTCGTCCTCTTCATCAATTAATACATTTTCGATATTGGATTTGATGTAAATGAAAGTAGTATTTCTTGGCATCACCAATCTTGTGAAATACAAAAAGATGCTGCCTAAATGAAGAAGAAATAAGAATTACTTGTGCTTATGGAAACAAATTAACAGTATTTGAGTAGGAAGTTGTATAAAATTTGAATTCCAAGTGAAAAAGAAAAGTATGGCTGCAATAATTCACTTAAAGGAAAAGTTAGCATGCACTTTGGATTAGGCCTGATTTTTTATTTTTATTTTATTTTTTAATGTCAATTGGCAGATTGGTGCAAATATGCTTCACATTGCTAGAGTGGCAATGCTCAATTCCAACCAACTAAAGAAGACGGACACTTCTAAAGCAATTGCTGAGCTTGACAAGGCCAGAGATAATTTAAATGAGTCCATAAGGTTTGTTTCATTTTGTCATAAATTTTATGCAAAAGAATTTGTAACCATACAAATGAAAGTGATGATGCGTTGATCAATTACGATTTCATCAACCTATTTATTACCTTAAAGGACTAACTTGTTTATTTTGGTTTGTTTTGATTATGTGATTTTCACATCCTCTTCATTATATTACAGGGTATTTAGTACTATTTGTCCAGTAGTATATACATTATGGTTGAGTCAATTTATTTTGTTATGCTTCGAATATTTGACGACATGTGTGGATGTAACTAAAATTGAAACTGTTGCTTCAACATATTTTGCTAGATCCTGTCACATTGGGCTCTATTCATAATATGCTTGGGAAGATGTCAATTTGAATAGGATAGATCCCCTTTTTTTAAAGGACGGGTGTTCGGAGAAATTTTATTAAATTTTGTTCCCATTGGTTGACATGATTGATTATTTAGGGTACGAAATGGCCCCTTTAGAGCTACAATTTTAGGTTTTCAATAGCCCAAGATCTAAGTGAATAACCAATCAAGGAGTGAAAACCTAAAATCTAAGCTTTAAATTGTGGTTCTACACCCTAGGCAATCAACCATGTCAATAAATGGGATCATCGTGAAAGAAAATATAGAATAAATGAGACACTTTCTCAATGTGAAAGAAAGAACTCATATTAGGTATGTCTATGGTTATGGCTTCGGCCAAGGAGAGAGAATGTTTCCTTGTGAGATGTATGGAGACATTGATTGGTACTTATAACTTCCTATACTTCGTATGTTGTGCGTTTCACTTTTTGATTCAGTTAATAACGTATGATAGAAAGCCCCTGGGGTTAGCCCAGGTGGTGAGGTAGCGTGCCGTAATGGGTTAGGATTAGGATTGGTCCAAGGTGTAATCCCCTTTATTGTAACCAAAAATTAAGAATGTATCATAAACTAGTTATTATTTATGAGAAATCAGTTTTCTTTACAAAAGAAAAAAAAAAAAAAAAAAAAAAAAA
>JADOBS010301811.1:0-12734 GCA_015708375.1 Cydonia oblonga
AAGGAAAATTCTATGAGAGGTACATGCAAAAAAGAGATGCTAAACTGAGAGAAGAATGGGGTTCTAAAAGAGAAGAGAAGGAAGCCAAGTTGAAGGCCATGGAAGATAGCCTTGAGAAAAGTAAGGCAGAATTAAAAGCCAAGTTTTCAGGGTCGGCAGACAGACAGGATTCAGCATCTAGTGCTCGTAGGCGCGCAGACAAGCTGAGATCATTCAATTTTGGATCTAGTATGAAGAGGGAGCAGGTACTGATTCAATTTAAGTTATCATGAATTTAGGTGTAAAATTGATGACTGGAAAGTTTGATTTTTCCCATTTTCCTTTTTTTTTTCTTTTTTTTTTCTGACCAAATCTTTGAAGATATTTGTGTTGCTGGTTGGTATTTGTATCTTAGGATAATAGTATTCTGTTTTGACAACAGCCAATAGATTCCATTCGTTGGGAGAAGGATGAGGATCTCTCTGAATTTCCAGGCCAAAAATTGTACGGAGAAGATCGGTTCTCTAATGAGGCATCTTTAGGAGACGGTGCTTCTAGAAGCATTCAAAATAAAAAGCTTTTTCCCAATAGAAATTTGCCTTCGTCCACCCCCTGGGCACCAACTGCACCAGCTCCACGGTCATCAGGCAAAGTTTCCAACCTTAGTTCAGGTCGGCGAAGACCAGAGTTAGAAAATCCTCTAGCACAGTCAGTTCCCAACTTTTCTGATCTCAGGAAAGAAAACACAAAGCCCTCTTCTGGAGTTGGCAAACCAGCTGTTAGCAAAATACCTGCTCGTTCACAGGTCAAAAGCTTTTCCCGCAGCAAGAGCACTAGTGAAGAGATAATGGCCAAGGAAGAGAAGCCACAACGTTCTCAGTCCTTGAGGAAAAGCTCTGCAAATCCTGTAGAACTGAACAACTTATCTTCTCTACACTCTGATGGGGTTGTCTTGGTACCATTTGATGACAAGCAAACCGAGCAGGACTCCTATGACAAATTTGCTAAATATGTGGAGTCGAAGTCGTTTTTTAGGAAGAGTAATGGCCTAGGCACTGGTTCTGGAGTTAGTTTTTCCAAGCTGAAAGGATCCATTTCTTCTGAGACTTTAACAAATGAAGAAGAAGTTGAGGGAGAAGATTCAGTTGACACAGCCAAAGAAGAAGAAGAAGAGGAAGAGCTTGAAAATGGTGTTGATATGGATATGGCAGTTGAAGATGGTGATGATATGGATATGGCAGTTGAAGATGGTGATGATATGGATGTGGATAATGGGAAACGAAGACCGAGCCAGGATTCTGAAAGGTCTGATAATGTCGATTCTGTAAGATCTCTTTCTCAAGTGGACCCTGCTTCAATGGCTGAATTGCCTGCGGCTGCACCCTCAACATTTCATACTTTGGGGTCTCTGCCAGACTCACCTGGGGAAAGCCCCATTTCATGGAACTTGCACATGCATCATTCCTTTTCCTACCCTCACGAGGCCTCAGATGTTGATGCCTCTGTAGACTCCCCAATTGGGAGCCCTGCTTCTTGGAATTCTCATGGTCTTACCCAAATAGATGGTGATGCAGCTCGGATGAGAGAGAAATGGGGAAGTGCTCAGAAACCTATCCTTGCTACCAATTCATCTCAAAATCAGTCACGTAAGGATGTGACAAAAGGATTTAAACGGTTATTAAAGTTTGGAAGAAAAAGTCGCGGGACAGATAATATGAGTGACTGGATCTCTGCTACGACTTCTGAAGGGGATGATGATACAGAAGATGGGCGAGATCATGTAAACCGATTATCAGAAGATTTTAGGAAGTCAAGAATGGGATTCACGCAGGGTCCTGATGACAGCTTCAATGAAAGCGAGTTCAATGAACAGGGTAACTCACGGATATCCTAATTTCCAATTATTTTAATATATAGAACTTCTTGTATGCTGGAGTATATGATGTTGAGAATGAATCCCACATTGATGAGACGAGGGACCTTGCATGGGCTTATAAGTAAGTTGGGCTACTCCTCATATTGCCAATTGGTTTTATGGTGGAACCTCAACTTTCTTCATGGTGTCAGAGCAGGTTATCCCATGTGTGAAGCCAAACGGCCACACGCACTCCATGTCACCCCGTTTGTGTTGTCCACGTGCTAGGCTTGAAAATTCGCCACACGTGAGGAGGCGGGTTGAGAATGAATCCCACATTGATGAAACGAGGGACCTTGCATGGGCTTGTAAGTAAGTTGGGCTGCTCCCCATATTACCAATTGGTTTTATGGTGGAGCCTTAACTTTCTTCATATGAGTCCCAACCATTTTCTTCTTCGGGTGAGAAAACCGAAGTGGCTGAAAACTGCCATGGGTTACTAATGATCCTTGAACAGCTCTAGGAACCCTTAAGCAACCCAACATCTGCACTTTCCATTCCCAGCTAAACTTTCCACGTGGGCATTTCTTGTTTTCTTATCCAGCTGGTATTTTGAGTGTTATTCCAGATCAGCAAACACGCACACATATAATGTGTTCCGTGTGTATCCGTAGTTATTGGAAGGACCTTCTTTGGATTGTACTTGTTAAACAGAAAGGCCACTGAAATATTCAATAACCATTGATCTTTCAGTTTAAAGATGTTTGGATTGAAAAGTTCCGGTAGAATCGTATGAAACAGCCAAGTAGTTTGCAAATCTTAGGCCTTCGATTTAAACAAGTTGTCCTATTTGATTTGTTTTTAAAGAACTTGGTGAATTGTTTTCTTTTTAAAATAAGTTTTCTTTTATCTTTTCTCCTTTTAGAAAAGAATGAAGAGCTGATTTTTCAAATTTACATTCCATGCAGTACAAGCGTTGCGGACCTCTATCCCGGCACCTCCAATGAACTTTAAACTGAGGGAGGATCATTTATCGGGAAGCTCGTTGAAAGGTGATGCTCTATGTACTTGTTTTGTCATTTATTTTACTTTTCTTGGTAGTAATGCAATGATTAGTTTACTCTGTTCGAGGTTCATCCTCGAATGTCTCCGGTGGTACACTGTACTTTGTTGTCTCAACTGAGGAAACAAATTTCGCGCGTCGTAGCCCTGTTTTGGCAGATGAACGTGAAGCTCTTAAGAACTCAGAAATCGGTTGGCTTAATCATTGACAGCTTTAGCTCACTAGTCGGAATGAGTTATCAGATTTTGTCATGGTCATTTAGGATTGCTTGAAGGAAAACGCTTATGTTTATTTATGGCATTCGTATTGAATCTTTCTGATAATGGTATACTCACGGTTCTATGTTACAGCTCCGCGGTCATTCTTCTCACTCTCATCGTTCCGAAGCAAGGGAAGCGACTCAAAGCTGAGGTAATTACCGCTTACAGAAGGCCGCAAAGCAAGTGCTTGGATCATTTTCAAGGTAGATTACAGGGATGACCGCATTGTATGATACGAACGATTGAGTAGGTGCGACTCAGCCATCTATATAAACTCTACGGTGGGATTATGTATATGTTGGATTCACTTCACCAAGGCGTGGTCATTTAGTTAGCTATATACGTAGTTGTATTGGAAAAATATGGTTGTATATTCTGTTGAACGATGAGTCAATCGATGGTTGGCGTAATGTGAATCGTGTTTTTGGTAGTCGAGAGGCCTTCTTTTTCTTGTTCATGTGGTCAGCCTTTGTGTGAAGATGTATATCTCAACTTTTGTTAGAATCAACGTTACATTGTCGACAGTTTTAAGAGGAGTGTTGTGAGTACGTGGAATAATAGCTTGTAAAGACCACCATTTTTGTGGTGTTGTCACTTCTGTCAATTTTTTATGTAGGGAGACTATTGGCAATGGCTACCACAACAAATTTTAGTTATTTAAATTTTTAGGAAAATGATAACGACCCATCATTTTTTTTATCCTACACATCTTTCATAATTTTTAGCCATAAAATTGAATAAATCAAACGAAAATAACAAACGAGATTAAACAAGAGCATGTATTGTGTAGGGAAAGAAAAGGAGGGTGTGATTATCATTTCTTTGCTTTTTAAAGTTTATTTTTCTTTCTAAGCAAAAAGTAGAGTGTCAAATTTAAAGAAGAAATGGATGATGACTTATTTTATTTTGAAATAAACTTTGGACTTTTGAAGTATGGAATAAACTCAAAGTTTGAAAGCTAGCTAGATGCTTTTGACAGGTAACTATTCATATAAATTTATTATAAAAAAAAAAATTTAAATAGTGAATGACACATGCAGATAATAGTTGGACGTCTTGTCTCATGAGAGATTATTTAGTATGATTGGAACACGAAGTGATACATTACGTGTTATTATACAAAATGTGAGATATGTGGATTAAAAAATTAATAACTTAAAAAATAAAATTTCTCACCATTTATACAAAAATATGTGGTATATCATCCGTGTTTCGGTCACAATAAAATTTTTTTCCTGTCTCAGGCCCCTTTCTGCCAACTAATCACGAACAAGAAAATTCCATGTCAAATCATTGTGAAAATCATAGAAGTTCTAAGATTTCGAATTATGTAACAAAAGCTTCAATAGCTCTAATGGTTAAGAATATTTTGTTGAAATATCCCACATTTGCCAAAAATAGAAGGAAAAAAAAAAAGTTTAAATATCCTAATCTCAATCTAACTAATACAACGGTCTTTTGTGATAAAACTCACACATGTCAAACTGTGCAGATGATAATTAACAAGTTAAGAACAATATCAGTATTGTTAGAAGTATACCTTTAACCCGCCTCCTAATTTGGCACATTTGCCATATGTATAAAGCTCTGAATTAGTGAAGTTGAGTCCATTATTTAATTGAAAAGAGATTAAAGGATAATGTATTGAGGACTAATGAATTTGGTGAGCCCAAAATGTTGGTCTGTTCGTCCGTTTCTTGGTGATGACTCCAAAAAGAGATTTTGATCAGGTAGCGGTGAGCTTTAATCAGAAAAAGGATCATTTCTAATGGAAATAAAAAAAGAAAATGCTTTGTAAATCATGAGCTAATGACAGTTGGAGAATGAAAGGGATTCTCTCTGGATCCCTTCCACCAAATCCATATAATCAATGAATCCGACCACTTGAAATTTGATTCAACAGCTAAAGTTATTATAATTTTTAAAAGGATTCCATATTTTTAGCCGTTGGATCAAATTTCAAGGACTCGGATTAATTGATTATGTGGATTTGGTGGAAAGGATCTGGAAATGATCCCTTTCCGTTGGAGAAACCTTGTTACAAGTTACAACTAGGGAACGATTGCGTGTGCAACAAGAAACAACCGTTTGTTTGGCCGTAGCTTTGTTTGCGGTTGAAAAACAAACAACCGAAACAACCATGAAGAACGTCGGATTACAACAGATAAGGTACCAAATCACTCATTAGGGTTTACCAATCCTTTTTCCTAGATGAATACACATAACAAAACAACTGATAATGTTAGTAAACAACATTAAAAGAAACAAGGTTATGTATTGGAGGAAGCGAAGTCAAACTCGGGCATCGATTGTAAGAGAATAATTTATCTAGAATGGAATCTTCGGCATATTAGCATTTCAGAATACTAATACACGATCTTGCTGAGAGAATCTACATAGAGTTTTGTATAAATCATTGATATGGTATGACAAAGATAAACTTATTTTATAAAATTCTGTCTCTATGCTACGTAAATTTTCTTAAGCAACAAATCTCCTGCCTTCAAAATTGAACTAAATTGAACTTTTAAAGTGTTATTTTATTATCAAAAGAGTTGTAATGAACTCATTTGTAAATGACTTTTTTATAAGTCAATAATAAATAAACACACACATTTATTTATTTAATTGATCTTCCTCGACATATCAGCCGGCATTTAATTTTATTTTCGGCCTGCATGTTGTCTGCATGTCTATACGATGAAACAGTAGATGCCGTGTCTTCTATTAGCTAGCCAGACAGTAGATACTACCTAAGTGCGACAGCATGCTTGGTCGATTATAATTCCACAACTTTGTTGTTGCTTATGTAACAGACAGATTATTCAACTCCCTAAATGATTACTTAATTAAATAAATAAAACTGCTAATTTGATACAGCAACATTTGTGTGTTTTCGTATAATGTAATTAGCTAACCTGATAGTGCATAATAAATATTTTTTACACGCTACAGACGCATTCTGGACACTTAATAATATTGAGCAAAAAAATATCGATATGTGATCTTGAGTATATAATGAATACGAGTAACGTTAGAAACTCTTTCTAAACGCGGAATAATTTTAAAAATTGTAAACAATCATCAAAGTCATAGAAACATGGAAGATTAAAACAATGGCATCGTTAAGTGCAGTGAAGCACAGACGGATTCAACAAAGTATTTTACTCGAGACTAACCAACAACCAAACATATTTGGACAACAACAAATCATCGCAGCATAAAAGACAATCTACACTTTTATTTACAAGTGCAACTGATGCAACTGAGAAGGGAGATACCTCCTCTCCAGCTTCACCAATTGGCAACTTTTCCCACAATGTTGGTAGCTCTTTTTCTTTCCATTTGCCCACGCTTTCTCACATAATCTTCTCACCAGCCAAACACTCGGTAAACTCGACTAAATCATGGCCGGTATAGACTCCTCCTTCGATTTTGACCAATCCTCCTCCAGTCACCGCCCGCCACGCCATCCCACGCCCTCCAGCTCCAGCTCCTTCACCCCGGTCAGCTCCAACTCCCGGTTTACCCAAAGCCGAACCCCCCGCAGCCAGAGGTCCCGCCACACCGCGCCCCCCACGACTCCATTTGCTGCAGACAACGACAGGTCGTGGCAGAGCGAGATTTCGTGGCAGTTTGAGCCCACAGGGTGGAGCGACACGCGAAATTTGGGCTCAGTTTTGAGCCCATGGGTCACGGCAAGCACAACCTCTGAGGCCCACATAGTTCGCCGCTCCGCCAATTACTACTACCTCTCAAGAACTAGCAGACGCGCTGCCACGAATAACCCAAATTACAATTCTGTCCCTGATGGCAGGCTTGAGCTTCAAAGCTATGTTGCTCCTCCTAGGGTTAATAATGGGAATGGTCACATCAATTTGAATAATAATAGTGAGAGTTCTTTGATTTTTGCAAATAGTAGCTATGGTGCACAACATAAAAAGCCCCCAAGATTGGAAAAAATAAAGGAGCTGGGAAGTGGTCCATTGGCTAGAAAAAATGTGCTCGACTATGATCACCCACCAAACCATGCTGAAGATGACGCATCCGAAGTTTTGGGTCATGGGACGTCACATAATTTGGGTCATGGCCCTGGTGGTCATTTTTACGATCATGGTCATCACGGTCATCATGGCACGTCGAAAATTATAGGACATGATGACTATGGTCGCGGGTTGTCACATGTGGGACATGATCATCATCGTCATGGTTATGACGATCATACACGGCGATCAAGGGTCTCTAACCACCATAACGGCGGCGTTGATGGGTATGCCGATAGTGATCAAGGTTCGGGTTACGATGAAGAGGATGATGAAGAAGAAGATGCCGTGCCACCCAAGCAAGTAGGGTTGCTCAGCTTGTTCAAGTATTCAACAAAGTGGGATATGGTCCTCGTGTTTTTGGGATGCATTGGTGCTCTTATTAATGGAGGGTCTCTTCCTTGGTACTCGTATCTTTTTGGAAAGTTTGTGAACAAGATTGCTATTGAATCAAAGTACGCTGATAAGAATCAGATGATGGATGATATCGAAACGGTATGTCGAAAATATTCATACATGTTTTAATTTCTATTTTTTTCCTTATTGGCATAGCCTTTTGAATAGAAAAAGTTGGTACACGTTTTTTAATATTACTGCATGTATTCTTTTTTTCTTTAATTTTTTTTGCCTGATACGAGCGATATTGGGATTTGAACACAAAACTGCAAAAAAAATTGGTTAGATTAACAATGCAAGCTCATTTTTCATTTCAATTTAATTTCAGATAGCCCTGTATATGGCTGGATTAGCAGCAATAGTTGTAGTTGGAGCATACATGGGTAAGATGCACATACAACATGAAGTTCCTCTTTGTGTCCTTTTGAATAATATATTTTCTTCTCTTTTGTGGTACAAATATTTGATACCAAAAGTATTTTTTGATCACTAAATGCAGAGATTACCTGCTGGAGAATGGTAGGGGAGAGATCTGCTCAAAGAATAAGAAGAGAATACCTAAGAGCAGTTCTACGGCAGGACATTAGCTTTTTCGACACAGAGGTCGCCGCGGGCGACATTATGCATGGAATTTCTAGTGATGTTGCTCAAATCCAAGAAGTTATGGGGGAGAAGGTTTGCTTGCTATTTGCTCTTTATAAATTTCCCTTGAACTAATTTTTATGATTATGCGACGATTAGGAGCTGATAAATTTTGGGAATTTTGAACTTTGTGAATAATTTCAGATGGCACATTTCATTCACCACATATGTACTTTCATATGTGGATACATAGTTGGATTTCTGAGGTCATGGAAGATCTCTCTGGTAGTCCTCTCAGTCATACCACTGATGATGTTCTGTGGTATCGCTTACAAAGCGGTTTATGTTGGCCTCACTACGAAAGAAGAGGTATCGCTTACAGCGTTGTTTATGTTGGCCTCCATCTTAAATTTTCTCAGCACTTACATATTTTCCTAAATCTTTTATGGTGCATTTGCCACAGGTTTCTTACCGTAAAGCTGGTAATGTAGCAGAGCAAGCGATCAGTTCAATCAGAACTGTGTTTTCCTTTGTTGCAGAGGATCTTCTGGCTGAAAGATACGCAGATTTATTGAAGAAATTGGTGCCTTTTGGAGCAAGGATCGGCTTCGCTAAGGGTGCTGGAGTGGGAGTTATCTATCTGGTTTCGTATTCAACATGGGCGTTGGCTTTCTGGTATGGCAGTGCTTTGGTTTCTAAGGGAGAGATCACTGGAGGCGCCGCCATTGCTTGTTTCTTTGGCGTCAATGTTGGGGGAAGGTATAAAGAATTTCTGAAATTGGGGGGAGAGATTCTTTGTGCAGGACGTCCTTTCTTTAAGAAAGACAGGAAAGAAATGACTGTTAAAACAATTTTCTTGACACATTTTGCATGTGGCTGAATTTTCACAGGGGCTTGGCGTTGTCCCTATCATACTTTGCTCAGTTTTCACAAGGCACAGTAGCAGCAGGCCGGGTGTTTGAAATTATAGATAGAGTTCCGGAGATAGACCCTTACAGCTCAGTAGGCAGGACCCTGCCGAGTACTCAAGGAAGGATTGAATTTAAAGGCGTTTCTTTCTCATACCCGTCTCGTATGGATGCTCCGATTCTTCATTCCCTGAATCTGGTTATCCCATCTTCGAAGAGTGTAGCACTCGTTGGCGCTAGCGGAGGTGGAAAGTCCACCATTTTCGCTCTTATAGAGAGGTTCTATGACCCTAACCAAGGTATCATTATCTAACGGTTTAACAATGTTAAAAAAACAACTTATAACAAAATGGACTAACTCTAGTTCCTTCTATGATATGGTTTTTGAATGTTTGTTTCGATAGGTACAATCACATTGGACGGTCATGATTTAAGGACGCTTCAGGTGAAGTGGCTAAGAGATCAGATAGGTATGGTCGGCCAGGAGCCCGTGCTCTTTGCCACAAGTATATTAGAAAATGTGTTAATGGGGAAGGAGAATGCCACCAAGAAGGAAGCGATTTCCGCCTGCATTGCTGCCAATGCCAACAGCTTCATTTCTGGCCTTCCACAGGGCTATGACACTCAGGTTCAACAGCAAAAATATTCTTAAACTTCTCTTGCTATAGTGTTAGAATATGCACGGAAATGTTCTATTGCAAGATATCTAGCATGACATGTTTTCAACAGTAAATCTGGACCACGCAATTAAACAAGAATTCACCTAATCCGTGATCTCGATTGACAGTTCGAAGCACATATCCTCGCTTGTCTGGCAAGAGAAGATTTACACAACGCTCACGTGCACATACACATACGTAAATACATAGATGCTTAGGTACTCATGGTGCAGTGCTTATTTCATTGTCACATTTGGCAGGTTGGAGACAGAGGAACACTGCTGTCAGGAGGTCAGAAGCAAAGAATCGCATTGGCTCGAGCGATGATCAAAGACCCTAGAATCCTTCTCTTGGATGAACCTACCAGCGCCTTAGACCCTGAATCCGAGGCTGCAGTCCAAAAGGCTATTGACAAGATCTCCTCAGGGCGAACATCGATTGTAATTGCTCACAGGCTATCGACAGTAAGAAATTCTCACACCATCGTTGTTCTTGACTCTGGCTCTGTGGTTGAGATTGGTAATCATCGCCAGCTCATGGAAAAAGCCGGTGCCTACTTTAGCCTTGTTGAGCTTGCCGCTGATGGAGTAACAAAACCTTTGTTGAAACAAAATGATAATCAGAAAGTTACTCAGTTTTCGGTGTCTGATATGCATGATTTGTCAAGATCGCCATTCGCTCAAGAGAAAAGCCGAGTAGAGGAGAAAGATGTCCAAAAGCAAAAACCGAAAAAGGTTAAACTTCTGGATATATGGTTGTTACAAAGACCAGAGGTTCCAATGCTCTTAGTAGGGTTCTTCTTGGGTATGAATGCTGGTGCAATTTTGTCTATCTTTCCTTATATTCTAGGCCTAGCCCTCGAAATATATTTCAATAATGACCCATCAAAAATTAAGAAAAAAGTTGAGCCTCTTTGTTTAGCACTTGTTGGGCTTGGCCTTGGGAACATACTCCTCATGACAGGACAACAAGGGTTGTGTGGCTGGGCTGGAACAAAACTCACATTGAGAGTGCGAAACCTCCTGTTTCGTTCGATACTAAAACAAGAGCCTGGTTGGTTTGACTCCGAAGAAAATTCGAAAGCAGTTCTGGTCTCGAGGCTTTCAGTTGATTCTGTCAGTTTTCGTTCGGTCCATATTGATCGATTATCAGTCTTGTTGATGGGTTTGAGTTCAGCCATCGTGGGACTTGGTTTGTCCCTTTGGATTAATAGCTGGCTAACTCTTTTGGCTGCTGCTCTCACTCCTTTGACTCTCGGTGCAAGTTACTTGAGCTTGATCATAAATTTAGGGCCAAAACTCGACAATGATGCTTACGCGAAAGCGAGCAACATTGCTTCTGGTGCTGTTTCAAACATAAGGACTGTCACAACATTTTCTGCTCAGCAACAGCTGGTTAAGTCCTTCGAAAGAGCTTTATCGGGGCCAAAGAGAAAATCAGTTAAGAGGTCACAAATCATGGGCCTAACACTAGGGTTTTCTCAAGGTGTTATGTATGGAGCATACACCTTAACCCTTTGGTTTGGTGGTTACCTTGTGAAAGAAGGCAAAGCAAGCTTCGGCGATGTGTACGAAATTTTTCTTATCCTTGTTTTGAGTTCGTTTTCTGTTGGACAATTAGCCGGTCTTGCACCAGACACATCCATGGCTTCAACAGCTATTCCAGCAGTTTTCGATATCATTACTCGCAAGCCATTAATCAGCAGCAGCAGCAGCAGCAGAGAAAAAGAAAGGAAGCTTGACCGGTCGAAACCATTGGACATTCAGTTCAAAATGGTGACATTTGCCTACCCTTCTAGGCCAGATGTGACCGTGTTGAGCGACTTTTGCTTGAAGGTCAAAGGCGGTAGCACAGTGGCATTGGCGGGCGGAAGCGGGTCCGGGAAATCGACGGTGATATGGTTAATACAGAGGTTTTATGATCCAATTCAAGGGAAGGTGATGATGGGAGGGGTGGATTTGAGGGAGATAAATCTGAAGTGGTTGAGAAGGCAAATAGCTCTAGTGGGTCAAGAGCCTACATTGTTTGCAGGCACTATGAGAGAGAATATTGCTTTTGGAAACCCTAATGCTTCATGGTCTGAAATTGAAGACGCTGCAAGGGAAGCTTATATCCACAACTTCATTAGTAGCCTCCCTCAAGGCTATGAAACTCAGGTATATATAGTTCAATTTATAGCACTATTATGCTCTTTAGTTCGGATAATTGAGAAGCGTCGATAACGTGTCAGTATCATTGTTTCCAACAAAACATACTAACATATTATCAAATACATTTTCGACAAAACAAGTTAAAGAGCAAGCGTCGTGCACACAGAATTTTCTATCTTCTACGATGCATATCTTTCACCATAATGGTTTTCTCTTTCCTTTGATCTATAGGTTGGTGAGAGTGGGGCCCAGCTATCCGGGGGCCAGAAGCAAAGGATTGCCATAGCAAGGGCTATACTGAAGAAATCAAAGGTACTACTTCTAGACGAAGCAAGTAGTGCACTGGATTTGGAATCAGAGAGGCACATACAAGAGGCACTTAAGAAGATCAGCAAAAGGGCTACAACCATCATAGTGGCTCACCGGCTTTCGACTATCCGAGAGGCCGATATGATAGCGGTGATGAGCAACGGCGCCATCACAGAATATGGGAGCCATGATGCACTTATGGCCTCTCACCTTAACGGTGTGTATGCTAGCTTGGTGCGTGCAGAAACTGAAGCCAATGCGTTTTGATTACAGTATGTAACTTGTAAGTTACCCTTGGAACTTTTGTGATGGAGAAGATTGATTAGCATGCTTGTAGTTGTAGAGAAGTAGCCAATCCATATTAATATTTATTTGGTCCACACTCTCATTACTTTTTGTGATGTTAGGGTTTGGAATTGATGTACCAACGTACTTTCAATGACCCAAATGGTAGGGTTTGAACTTGTAAAGCCTTTTGTTCTAGGCTTTGTTACCGCCAGGCTTTTTTTTTTTTTTTTTTTAAAAAAATA
>JADOBS010301812.1:0-12736 GCA_015708375.1 Cydonia oblonga
ATATAGCGAGCTGGCAAACATTGTGAGTGTAGAAAATATGTAGTAATTAATGAAAGAAGTTTAAATACATCATAATCATTTATATATAATGAATTAGTACAATATTTTACACTTTATACATTGCATGATAAGATACATGAATGACTTAGCAAGATCTAAAATATCGATGATATCGGAAATATCGGTAGTCCAAAAAAATATCGGTAGCCCAAAAACACGGAAATTTCGATGGAAATATCGGGATATTATGGATATTTTATACCATGATTCAAACTATCCTTATCAAATCACCAACTTTTGCGTAAAATCCAGCATGTGCCTTAGAGTTCAATGAGGAAACCATAGGGTAGTTTTCAAACCACTGCAACCTTATCAAACATGAAAACTACTTTGATTAGAATCAATAGTAATGTCCAGAAAAATCTCTTGAATTCTTTGTCCAATCAACGGGTTAAAATTATGTTTATTTAACAATATCGATTATACGGACGGATGGCGTAATATTGGTCAAACACTGTCACAACCCACTCCCTCTTTTTTTGTTATGGTTTTGGTTTTTACCAGAGATGAGCTTCTCTTGCTTTAACTAGAAAGTATCACTGGATCTGATTATTTTTTATTATTTCTCGTAAATCTTCTGATTTCTTTCTTTTTTTCATTTCAGTTAAGCAAACATGTTAGAAAAATTAGTCAATCATTAACATCCACGATTCGTAACTTGTCTTGTTTTAATTAGGTAAGCATTCCATAAACTCCTGCTTTAAACAAAAATTTCAAACTAATCACCCCGGATTGATACTTAGGAAATTAATTATAAAAAAGTAGGAATATACTTTTCACAGAGTTGAGGTAGGTTTTCAGGTTCACGCCATACTCGCTCCAGGAGGCGCGTGGGCGGAGTGATATCTCCTTCACCATCAACATCAAGCCTTCTTCTCCCCCATCACCTCCATTAATGCCTCAAAATAAATAAATAAATATTATTTATAAAATAAAAAAATATTAAATTAAATAAATTTGAAAAATTACAGAAACCCCCGTCCTTCCGTCTTTCTCTAACATGCGCCATTTTCTATTCGCCGCCACCACCATCATGCCCTCCTCATCCTCCTCCTTCTCAGCCGCCGCCACGTCATCCTCCTCCTTCTCCCCAACCCCCAAACCCAAATCCTCAAACCCTAACTGCACCCTCCTCTGCAAGCACTCAGCGACCCTCGACCTCCTCATCCTCATCCTCGTCCTCTTCTCCGGGACCTTCCTCATCACCTCCTACTTCTCCTACATCTTCAACTCCCTCTCGCTTCTCCTCTCTCACTCCACCCTCCACCTCCACCACATTCCCATCCCCTACGTCGTCGGCTTCGTCGCCTTCTTCGCCGCCGCGCTGTTCGTAGTTGAGTTCTGCTGCGGCATTCGATCGAGGAAGTGCGATAGGCGTGGGTGCAAGGGCTTGAAGAAGGCTATGGAATTCGATTTGCAATTGCAATCGGAGGAGTGTGTCAAGTCCGGGTCTAAAGATATAGATAGGCTGCCGTGGAAGGGCGGCAGCGTGGGCAATCCCGATTACGAGTGTCTCAGGACTGAGCTGAGGCGGATGGCGCCGACCAATGGCCGTGCCGTTCTGCTGTTTCGGGCTCGATGCGGATGCCCGGTGGCCAAGCTCGAAGGCTGGGGTCCCAAGAGAAAACGTCGGCATAAGAAGTGAGTTTCTTTCTCCTTTCTTGCCTGCATTTTCTTGATTATTGGATGAGATGGAAATTAATTGGATTGAGTAAATGTTGTTTGTATTGATCTGGGCAAGTTTCAATTTTGTGTGCCACTTATTGGATGCTATGAATTGAACAATTGGACTTCAATGGGATTGCTTAATTTTACGAAAGTTTTCGAGTAATTGTTGCTGGGTACTGGAAGGTTTATTGAATAATTTGAATTGCTAAAGGCTGAAGAGGTAGAGCTTAGATCACATGAAGTTCCATTAGCAATCAGATGATCCGTCTGGAAGAGTAGAAGAATAGGTGATGACATATTGTAGAAGGTAGGCACCTAGGCTTTTGGTAAGTGCGACCCTTTTGTGTTGGAAAATTAAAATTTTTCTTTTGCTTTGACCTTTCTTCACCTAAAAAATTATGTCCGCGTAATGTGTCTTTTCATTTTGTATCCGTGGTTAGATCTGTTAGGTAGCTGTGCCGTATTGCATCTGGCATTTTTGAACAACGTAGGCTGGAATAATGTTTTGTTTGCTCAGTGGAGCCTGAGTAATCTGGAATTTAATAGTAATACTGTATATATGTTGTCAGTTGGACAAACGTCTTAGGTAGTGCACCGAGAGATTTATGATTGGGTTCAGATTGATCTGTGTAAATAGCATGTACATCTGTTAATCATATGGGAGAGTACTCCCTAATAGAGATAAGCTGGCTGGGCTAGTACGAGTATGGTATGGACATTGCCTGTTTCAAAAAATTTGACACGATAAAGCCCTAACAAAGTAAAGAACAAGAACTATAATAAATAACTGAAACAATCCAGCTGATGAGGCCCTGGACAAGTGTAGAAAAATATGGCACGATTAAGGCACCACACTAATATGATGCATGAGCATGGCACAATTATGTTGTTCCCAAGTACCAAAAGAAGCATAGATGGCCGGATTTTAATGACGGCCCATTTTACACATCTACTCCAGAAGTATTAGGGAGAGAATTTGTTTGGATCCATAGTTTTTGAGGTAAAAAAGTTAAGGGTCTCTAAGTTTCATAACCTAGACATCAACCTCAATGGTATACATGATAGATTACTATAGGATTTCTGTGGAAATCTTTTAATCAGAATATGAAAAGAGGCTGGATGAACATCAATACAACAGTAGCAGTGAGTATAATCTGAAGTACTAAACGCATGAATGCTACGGTTTAATTTGTGGTGTAGGTCATGAATGATTATTTCACGATTAACTGAGAATGGTTACTGAAAAGTGTTACCATGGTTGACAATGTGGAATAGATCATGATTTGATATGACTTTTCTTGACAAAGTAAGTATACGCACAAACTTGAGTCCTCAACATAAACTGATAGGATGCTATAATGATGCTGGGGCATATACCCAGTAATTTTAGCACCGTACCTAGGGGTTCACTCTGTCCTCATTCAGGATTGGTCCAGTTTAACATCATCCCTTTTGGGCGGCATTTCTGGTTCAGATAGATGTGGCAGTTACATATGACTCTGCAGATTTGGTTTTAAGTTTTGCTATGGAACGTATTTCTTATAAATAGAAAAAGAAAAGAAAATGTGTATCTTGATTTGGCTTTAGTTATTTGCAGCTTGTCTTACCTTGTTAGAAGACAATGCCCTCGGTAGGTTTCAAATCTACTTTGTTGGGTCTTGGGTGCACTGTTATGTACTTTGTAGGTTAAATTATTGTTTTGTAGGCTGGCAAGTTTTGTGTCGTAACGATTGCATGACTCTGTTAAACCCTGAAAGTGGCATTGAGCAATTACTTAGAACTGCAACCATGCAAGCTATCTAGTATCTACTGCTGCATCTGCATTGTATACGGTTGAGGACGATTATTTATCCAAGTCTCTTTGGTCTTGCAGGGCTCTGGCCAGTATGGCTCTTAATGGAGGAGATCATCGCTGATTATTCAGGATGCTTTCGCCACCGGAGTTCCCATTACATGTTCGATTACCTGTTAAATTATAGATGTTCGTTTTTTATTCCTTGTATTCTGGACTTTCACTCTCAATCAAAACAATTCTTTTACTATAGTCATATACTCCGGCGGCGCACTTCTATTTCTGAAACCACCTTTGTCTAGACAAGCACCTTCTCGAGCGGTTATGCCCTCGGAAGGGCATAACGAATTGAATGAGAATAAATATAGCAATTGTCGATTGGATATGTTGTTTGCAAAGCTATATGACCTCTACCAAATGGGGGAATTGATGGATTGCTATGGATATATGGATGAACGCCTTTGTCTCAAAATTGATGAATTATCCAATGTGACTGCAACATGACGACATGTTGTATCAATTCACCCGTGTTATAAGACAGAGGCGTTTGTTTGCCCTCACTAAGTGGGACTGGACCGGACTAACGGTTAATCTAATACCGTGTTTGTTCCCTGCTGGGACTAACATTAATGAGACTAAAGGGGACTAGCATGGACAAAATCCTTCACTAAGAAGTTTTAGCGAGACCCCCCCAATAACCATGGAACTAGCTAAGACTATTATCTCTCTCTTGTCCTCGTCATACTCAATGACCACTCCCAACACTCCTCGTCATCTCCGGTCACCTAGATCAATCATTAACTTTTCGATTTAACTCTCTTTCAGATCCATTTCACAACCAACTTTCATATAAAATACCAAATTGAAGCTGGGAGTGACAAGATTATGATTCTACCTGAATTGAGGCCAAAAGGTGGTTGAATATGGCCGGAAAATGGTCTGGAAGTCTCGGCTTGTTTGGGCTTTTTCGAATCGAAAAATAATATAATATTAATAATTTAATAATTATAGATTATTAAATAATAAAATATTAATACTTTATAGATTATAATAAAATATTAATATTAAATATTAAAATTTATAGATTAAATAATATAATATTAGAATTTGTTATTGTCCAGCTTCTTAGTCCAACACTGCACTAAACGCTTCACTAAGTTAGTCCAGCTTAGTCTAGTATAAACTAGTCCAGCTTAGTCATTGAAGCTAGTCCAGTCTGATATAATCCGGCGCAACAAACGTACCCGTATAGTAAAAAAAATATCATTAAGTTCTTTACAAATCACGAGATTAATATCAAATTATTGCTGACTCAGTATGGGCATGATTGTTCCCGCTTTATTGGGGCTTGGGGGTCTACAGTCACTACCTTTTCGATTGTTTTTGCTTTCATTTTATATTTACCCCGTGTCAAGTTCTCTCCTCGAATTCACTTCCCTCTCAACGCGTCTCATGCTCTCGTCAGATGCTCCAATCTCAGAGACCGAAATCGTTCCCTGGACTTCCAGTCCTTCGCGTTTCATGTCTCAAATGGCTCTCTACCGCCGCCGCCGCCACCCAAAACCCAGAGGACAATCTCCGTACCTTCTTCACAGGCAGAATCAACCAAACCCAAACCGACTACGAGCTCGCATTGGTTTCAGCTTTAAAGTCCTGCTCTTCCCTCGCGGCCTCCTTCCAAGGCCAGCAAATCCACTCCCTTGTTCTGAAGTCCGGACTGGACTCCAACAATTTCATCAAGAACAGCTTGATTAACACGTACGCTAAATGCGGCTTCATTGCCGATGCCGAGTCGCTGTTCGATTCTTGCTCTAAGTTGGACCCGGTGTCTTGCAATATTATGGTTGCTGGCTATGTGAAATCTGGTCGTTTGGAGAGTGCACGCCAGGTGTTTGAGAAAATGCCTGAGAAGGGATGTGTCTCGTATACTACTATGATAATGGGTCTTGCCCAGAATCAGTGTTGGACCGAAGCCGTTGAGGTTTTCAGGGATATGAGGTCAGCGGGGGTGATCCCGAATGAGGTGACAATGGCGACTGTGATCTCAACTTACTCGCATTTTAGCGGTATTTGGAATAGTCGAATGCTTCATGCTCTGGTGATTAAGTTGCAGCTTGAGGGGTTTGTTCTTGTCTCTACGAATTTGTTGCACATGTATTGGGGTTGTTCGAGTGTATGCGATGCGAGAAGTTTGTTTAGTGAGATGCCTGAGAGGAATGTGGTTTCATGGAATGTCATGTTGAATGGGTATGCAAAAGCTGGGCTTATCGATTTGGCTAGAGAGTTGTTTGACAATATTCATGCAAAGGATGTGGTGTCATGGGGTACTATGATTGACGGGTATGTGCAAGTGGAGTGGTTGAGTGAAGCTTTGATGATGTATCGGGCAATGCTGCGTGCTGGGCTAGGGCCGAATGATGTTATGCTTGTAGATTTGATTTCGGCTTGTGGGCGCTCTGAGGTGGTACATGAAGGTCAGCAACTTCATGGGACAATTGTAAAGGAAGGTTTTGACTGCTATGACTTTATACAGGCAACAACCATCAATTTTTATGCAGGCTGTGGCGACATGAACCTTGCTCGTCGTCAGTTTCAAAAGGGCATCAAGGGGCATATTGCATCTTGGAATGCCCTGATTGCAGGATATATAAGAAATGGAATGATCAACCAGGCAATTGCATTGTTTAATGAGATGCCTGAAAAAGATGTTTTTTCATGGAGTTCCATGATTTCTGGTTATGCACAGAGTGATCAACCTGAATTAGCTCTAGAACTCCTTCAAAGAATGGTAGCTACTGGGATCCAACCGAATGAAATTACGATGGTGAGTGTGTTATCTGGAATTGCTACATTAGGCACATTGAAAGAGGCAAGATGGGCACATGAATACATAATTGAAAACTCCATTCCTCTCAATGACAATCTAAGTGCGGCACTCATTGATATGTATGCCAAATGTGGGAGTATCAATACCGCCTTAGAGGTGTTCTATCAAATCCGAGATAAAACCTCAACAATCTCACCATGGAATGCCATCGTATGTGGGTTGGCCATGCACGGACATGCAAAGTTATCCCTTCAAATATTTTCAGACTTGCAAAAGCGTAATATCAAACTCAATTCAATCACATTCATCGGCGTCCTAAGTGCATGTTGCCATGCTGGCTTCGTGGAGGCTGGGGAGAGGTACTTTAAGAGCATGAAGAATGTTTACAACATAGAACCAAATATCAAGCATTATGGTTGTATGGTGGATCTCCTTGGAAGAGCTGGCCGAGTAGGAGATGCTGAGAAAATGATAAGGAGCATGCCCATGAAGGCTGATGTAGTCATATGGGGCACGCTGTTGGCGGCATGTAGAACACATGGGAATCTGGAAATAGGAGAAATGGCTGCAGAGAGTTTGACAAGGTTGCAACCATCTCATGGCCCAGTTAGAGTTCTCCTATCCAATTTATATGCAGATGCAGGGAAGTGGGAAAAATCCTTTTCAGAGCGGCGAGCAATGCAGAGCCTAAAACTGGAGAGATCACCGGGGCACAGTGATGTTGTATGATAAGGGTGCTGGGGTTTTAAAATATTCAAAGTTTCCGTCAATTTGAAGATGTGGGCTGCTATACAATCGTTCTGGAGTGAAAGCTTTCAACTTGTACCATAAAGAATTGAAATAATTTGACATTCAAATGTAACTACAATTTTCAAGCTGAATTTCAGAAGGGAATAATAAGGGTAAAAGGAAAACAATAAATTACGGCTCGCTTTCAATTATCATTTCTGCAGCTGCACCCATGAAATCAACACCGCCAATCCCCAGCAAATCTAGAGCAAGCTCCTCCTCATTCCACTGTCTCAGCTGCTTACTGATTCTCTTCAAGGCATCTACGTCAACGTCCAGCATCCAAGTAGGCATACAAACCACCATGAGGCTCATGAATCCCAAGACATACGCGCGCCAGGTGACCTGGTCACAGCGAAGAGATATCTGACCATCTAGTGCACTTGCAAGAAATTCCATGTGGGTTCCAAGAATCTTTGGACGCCGCTTGGATCCCCAGGATGATGAGTCAATACCCCATACAAAGCCTCCACACAGCGATGCAAAGTAAGCAAGCACATAACCCCTTAACCATGCATCTCCGTTTGATTCTCCATCTTGTCTGAAACTGTGGATAGATACAAACCATGAAGGCAGAAATTCTTTAAACAATGACTGAACCAGATCTAAGCCTCCTGATAACCATACTAAAGAAGCCGCAAGTGAAGCCATAAGTTTACCCCGAGTGAGGTTTGAAGCCATGTGATATTGTCCTTTTATCATTGCATTCTTTGCTGCCTTCAGCCTTTTGCATCTCTCGGTAGGAACCTGTCTTCCTGTTATCTCTCTCACAGAATACATCATGAGGGACACAATCTCTTTATTCAAGAAGACAATGTCCGATAAATATGGATAAACATGTAGATAGAGGATCCCAGGGGCAACAGGAGAAACCCTTCCATGGATGTGAGATCCAATTCCATGGGCAAGAAGAGCTCCAATACCTCCGTTGTATGAGAGAGGAGAGGAATGCAGGCCAAGTGTCGCAGTGAAGCAGCTCTTAAGAACCTGGATCAGAGCATTGGGGTGTTGGAGGAAGACAGCACGAGATGCAGAGAAGACAAAGTGGTTGCCCCAACGCTTTGCTTTCTGGGTCCAGAGTGAAAAAACAATTGGCATGCAGGGCCAGGGGCAACCAGCTGCAATGGAGGCCATAGCCACGGTGCATAAGTCGAGGTATCGTTTTGAATCTCTGTCAGTTTTATACGTTATAGTAAGGCTTACTAAGGCAGCCAGGGGCAACGGTAATGTAGCTTGACAGTTTCCTTCTGTGACAACAAACCGTTATCCATGTTAGAAATATGTACAGTGTCTGCATGTTACATATCTTAACCATATATATCCAACAATTGGGGAAAATGTCTCTAGTTTATGCCCCTATTAGAGAATTATGTTCATGGATGACAATACTCATCGCATACATTTACGTAATGTTGAAAAATAAGAAACCTGAAGGAGCAGTGCTTGGGACGTCAACAGAAGTGGCAGCTACAATTATTTTGATCTTCTCCACAATATTTGGCAGATTTGCATCAGGACAGGGCCAATCTGTTCCGTTCATATAAGCTGGTTTCCAAACACCCCTTCGTATTTCAGCTGATAAGTAGCTCACAATGGTTCCCAAAGATGCAGGAAGAAAATCAACCAAGACTTTAAGCCCTAAGACAACAGAGCATCTAGGATTTTAGTAGTACACATATGTAAAGCCAAGTAATTGCAGTGACTTGAAAAACACGTCAGATCGGTTCTGAAGTACAGTTTGCCTCTTAGGTTTCCTGGACAGCAGATAATGCTAGCGGACACACACACACAGATACTTAAGACAACTTTTGAGTAGTTTCCTTTCATTGAAGATGAATTCAACTATAGGTAATTATAAACGGGTACTTTACTTACCCGTAGCCAGTTTTCGGGGGGTGAGTCTTCCATGGTTACAGGCTGTTAAAGCAGCATCAGCTACAAACGGAACAGCTGCCAGAATATCCCAAGCTGCAGAGTTTCTTAAATAAGTATCTTCGTCTGCTTCTTTAGACGGACTACCACTAACAGAAGCATTAGAATCTCTTCCTTGTTCTTTGTCTTTGAACATCATGTTTAAAAGCTTATCAACATGGCGATGAACGGGGTTTCCATGGGCGAGTCCAGGGAGGGTGGAAGCTATGCAAGCATTATGCTGCATGTACCAGGCTTTTAATTTCGGGAATGAATCAATGAAGATGGGGTGTGCAGATGATGAGCTTGAAACTGCTGCAAGTCTCCTTTTCTCAGGATCCTGGCGGACCTTTTCAGAGGATACTAGGTGGGAATTTCGTACTAACAGAAAGTATTCGGGAGTAAGGTTGGATTGAACAGTTGTAACGTATCCTAGTTGGTCGGAAAAGCGATGATCAAACCTCCACAGTTTCAAAATAAGAGTGAATCCATTAGAAAACACAGCATGAGCAGAGGTTTCTGTCCCTGGTGTGCTACTCCAAGTTTCATTAGGTACACATGACCCGAAAATCTCACAGATCGCCATCACTGAGCATGCTAGTTGTGGAACCTGGCAACAGCATTACAAAACCGAACAACATCAATTTTCGCCTAAATAACATCATTTGGGTTAGTGAAAGTGAAAGTACCATGCCAAGGAGTGAGAAAATCTTGATGCAGTCGATGGACGATATCCCGACAACAAGGGCATTCAGAAACGGAGCATAACCGATCAGATGGCTCCCGCTGCCGGAATAATTTGCAGGACATGGAGGAGACAACAACCTGATAATAAAATGGGCAGTGTGCTCCTGCATGAAATGCGGACCTTAATGCATGATGATGGAGAAGATCTGAAGAATGAAAGAGAGACGGTAAAGGACAAGACTGTAATTTACTTGTATATTCCAACCCTGATTCAGGGAGGCCCCACAAAGAATGGTAACTGCTGATATTTTCTCAGAATCTGATCCGTTGATGGCTATCTCATATATTTTCTCCAGTTCTGTTAAACTTCCACCAAAACCATCTACATTCAATTGCTTACCAAAGGCGTAGGGGTTTGCACAAAAAAGAGCACATGATGTGGGATAACATATATTGTTTTTATTAACTGTTGTGCACGAGATTTGAACTTATAATGTGAAGATTGGCGCCGCTGAACCAACATTAACATGAGTGATCATATTTAAATTGATGGTGTCACTAAGGCAAAACTACAAAAGTTTTTAAACAAGCTCCTGCAAAAGAAAAGACAATTTGGGGTTGGTTTGATAACCATTTCGTTTTTACTTTTCATCTTTTTTTTTTAACTGAAATCTTATTTGTGAACTATTTTTAGTTTTAGTTATTATCAAAAGTATAAAAACTGAAAACCAAAAAGTAAAAACTCAAGAAAGTAGTTTTCAGTTTCACTTTTCTGAAAACTGAAAGTAGTTACTAAACAAAATTTTAGTTTTCAAAAAGTGAAAACTGAAAACGAAATGATTATCAAACGGTCGGTTAGTTTTGAGCTTGTTTGGAAATGTTTTTAGAGGAAAATGATTCTCGCACAACCTTTTTCTTTCCCTACACACACATCACACCCATGCTTATTTACAGTCTTTGAATTGAATAAATAAAAAAGAATCAAAAGACAAAAATAAACAGGGGTATGCAGAAGGAAAAAATGAAAGTGCAGAAATCATCTCAATTTTTAGAGTGGCTTAGAGCGGTTTTAGATGACTAAAAACACTTTGACTACAATTGGCTGAAAAAGTGGTGTCTTGTGAAAAAGCTTCATAGAGAAGCACATTCCTTGAAGTGTTTTTTCAAATAGCCCATAGATTTTTATTAACTCTCAACGTCCTAATAAAAGCACTTTTAATGAAGGCGCTTATGAGTAGAAGTGTTTCTTATAAAGCATCGCCAAAAGATAAGTGCTTGTATATACCTTGGTGCAGGAATTGAAACCAATTCCTTTGTCAACAATGGAGTAAGTTCTGCCCCCTGCATCAGTGAGGACCACCCAGGAACTTTATCAGTAGGTATATTAGTAGGCATTTCATTGATGCCTCCTTTCACATAGCCCGGCCAGAAATATGCCGACGTGTCTATTAGATTTCTTGCTATGCAAGCCTCAACTATCAGATGCCGCATATTTCCTGCTGAAACAAGAACATGGATTTAGAGAGAATTGCATTTATAATCTGAATCTGTAACTCCTGTTTTACTTACAGCAATCCGTCGAGCTGTCGTCCGTGCTGATGCAATCCAAGTGTGCACTTTCAACCCTCGTCCCTGAGATGAAGAACATTGCTTTCGCAGCAGCCCGGTTTGCTGCAGAAACAACTGAACGAGGGGGAGCCAGCAGTCCTATGAAATTTCCCAGCATTTGTAAGCTGGAAACTAAATCGTCGCGCGACTTCCCTGTCACCTTTTGTTTTCTCGAGTGATTGGCAAAGCTGTATTCTGTCGTGTCCACTTTCGCGCTTTCATCTTCTTCGATAAGGCCAGCAACCACAAGAGTGGTGATAGAGAGCAACATGCATAAGCGGGACTCTAAGTGAGGAAAAGGGGACTCAAGCGGCTCCCTTTCCTGAAAAAAGGAGCAGCAATTAACGCGATTGCCCAAACTGATAATGTATGATTAACTTGTGTTCCAAGGAAACAACACAAGTTTAACAATTTCGAACCCTTTGGACTAGACGAAGTGCTGCAATCCATAGGCCTAAGAAGGTGTCATGCCAAGTTGCACAGTTGACGGCTTGAAGGACCTTCATCAAACCTGAGCAAGAAAGAAAATATTATATCCTCAGACATTGCTAACGGTCGATATAAGAAGTGATCTGCTTACCGGTGATAACCTCAATGGAACTTGTGGCATTGATCTGTGTAGCATTCAGGGCATCTTCTAGCACCAGATCAAGGGGAAGCCATATGGTTGAGCGACCGGTTCCATGGCATATTCCATCCGAAGAATCCATAATCGAATGGCACTTATGCACCGAGCGCAATTTGGATTTTTGCGAGCTCATGCAAATGTTTGAAGCCAACTTCAGAAGTTCCTCAGGACTAGTAAGTTTGGTATTTTTCAACACTGATGATTTTTCGGCAAGCAGTTGCAATCGCTTAACAAAAGCTTCCCAGTGTTGAAGCCTGAGAATGTGGCAGAAAATTATCAAGCATTAATCTCCCATACTAAAAACCTTGCCTGGGGGTAAAACGATTACTTCCATTGCAAGGAAACATACATGTTTCGTTTCGCCAAGTTAAGAATCTTGGAAGTCAATACATTTTGCAGAAACTCCGCGATTAACTCAATGGCCATCACAGTGTTACGACTCTGCAATCTCTCATATTGTTCATTCCGTTCCTCATGATGATTTTCCAGACCGTCTATGTCCATGTCTTGGGGTCTAGTTGGCCATATGGACTTCTTTTCCGGAGCAAGTTCAAGCAACCCCTCATCATCTAACGATGAATCGAGCAACTGCCACACGGTTGAGAGGATGAACGCAACCACAGTAGTCCCAGCTTCGGTTGTTTGCAACCCAAATGTCTGGGACAAATTAAGAATAGTATCTATTGATATCATAACCCTGTATGAAGAAGATAAGTTACATATTGCAATGCACAAAAAAAAAAAAAAAAAAAAAAAAAATGTAAAA
>JADOBS010301813.1:0-12736 GCA_015708375.1 Cydonia oblonga
ATCGGACAACCGCTTCCCCGTGGCCTCCAGGGCCTCCATTGAGGTCCCGAGCCCCGTGAGCCTAACATACGGAGGACCACCGGGTCTGGAGGCCAGGATGTGGAACAGCCCGGGCCATTGGAGGCCCTGCATTATGTCGAGATCGACGATGTGGACCCTGTCCTCCCGCTCGAACGCCTCCTGGATCGCCTGATTGGCGGTGAAGTGGGAGAACTTGACGAAGGGGCTGATGCCGTTGAAGACTTGGAAGGCGGAGACCATTTTTTGGGTGTAGGTGATGGGGACGGAGGAGCGAGGGAGGGAGGCGTAGATGCCGAGGCAGGAGCTGACGAGGCGGGCTGACATGGCTTCGGAGAAGTAGGCCGCGACGCGCTGGGCGGAGGTGCCGAATGGGGTGGAGAGCTCGGAAATTTCGAGGAGCATTTTGGTGGCTTCGTCGTAGTTGTCTGCGGAGACGGCCTCCGCGCATTGGAGGAGGAGGGTGAGGAGGTGTAGGCCTTCCTCGTCTCGCTTTTGCTGCCGCATCTCTTCTTTTTTCTCTCTGAGTAGGGAGACTGCTGAGGTTGTTGGTTGCGGCGGGGCTGTGGCGGTAGCGGTTGTGGGTGCGGGTGCAGCGGTTGGGGTGGTGGACTCCGCCGCAGGGGAAGATGATGATGAGTTTTCTAACTGTTTGTCTTGTGTTTGATGAATTGCCTGATTAAAGGAAGGGCTTTGGTGATGTGGGTTTGTTTGGTTGCAGGTCATAGGGACAGGAGTAGGGTTGGGTTGGGGTAGGGACAGCCCAACCCCTCCGCCACCTCCGCCACCTCCAGACCACGACTGCAAGTACAAGTCATTGTTATCCGCCGTTGATGTGTTGAAGATTGCGACGTCATGTAGGGCACCAGAGTCCAGATTGAGCTTAAGAGCCCCAGGACAGGGACCACCTTGTTGTCTCCTCCTCATGTCCGGGATTGGGGTCGGATTAAAGCTCGGAACTGGAAGAGGCAGAGGAGGCGGCGGCGGCTCGGATATGGACCGGAGTCTGTACTCGAGGAGAGCCGCGAGGCTGGGGTTGCAAGGGGAGATAATCTCCCTAACATTGTGAATGAGCTGGGGGATGGAGACGTTGGTGGAGCTGTGGATGAGGTCCTTTATGATCCCATCTATCCAAGCAGTGGCGGCAGAGGAGCCGTCTTCCATGGCGGAAATAGTAGTAGCAACGGTAGTAGGATTCGAAGGAGGAGTCTTTTCTGGTGGGAACAAGGGCAGACCAGAAAACCCACAAACGGCCGGAGTGGTAGTGATCTGGGTGGTGGTGGTCGTCGGCTGAATCGGGAGAGGGCGATGAAACGACAACGGATCGATAGGACCCCAGCTGCCAGCTGCTGCAGCGGAAGAAGGAGAAGGAGAAGGGGAAGGAGAAGGAGAAGCGGGTGACAATAAAGCCCCACCAGCTGACGTCAAAGCGGTCAAATTAGTGGAAGATGGTACGGGTAACAGCATAGTGGAGTAGTTGGAATAAAACATACTACTATTCACTTTACTGGGGTTTGGATTTTGATTTGGGTTTAGATATACCGGCTGAACTGGCGGACTATTATTAATAATCCCGCGGCGGGAGAGCCGGAAGTAGTCCGAACCGGTGGTTCTGCTTGTCGGGGTGGTCTGGACTTCGATCTCGGACGCCATGCGCTTTCTCACCATCTTGGTTGGCTGCTGCTCGACGCTGCTGCTGTTGGAATTGGTGGTGCTGTTGTTCATAGGACAAGAAGGGCTTCCTCCACCGCCGCCGTGGCTACTGCTGTTGTTGTTATTACTGCCATTGCCGCTGATGTGGTCGCGGACATTGTCACCGAGGAGAGCACAAGCAGCCATTGGGAAGATTACTGGAGATCCTGGAGGACGACCTAACGGGACTAAATAGTACTGGGACAAAGGGAGGAGAAGGTGTCTGGTGTTTGGGTTTCTTCATGGATTGGATTGGTAATAAAAATGGGATCTTGGCAATGGGAGGAAGGAGGGGGATTGCAATGTCCCAAACAGATAACGGTGTAAAGATTGGGACAGCGGCTTTGGGATTCCTTCTTCTTCTCTCTCTTAAAATCTCTCAGAGTGTCTTTCTCTCTCTAGCTTGAAGTATTTCAAAGCAAAACACGAGGTCCCAAGTGGTAAGCTAGTTTAAATAATGTAAGTACGCCCAAGCTATGTCGCTTGGATGCATCTGGGATTTTTTCAGAACCGAGAAGAAAAAGGGGAGGGAGAGGGTGGCGAGAGGGTTGCTCGTGCTGGGAGAATGGGATTAATGGCGATTAGCTAAACGTCTGTTTGCGGATGGATGAATTTAATTATGGGTAACGCTAGGTGAGCTAAATCATTAAATTAAATTTCTAACCAAATGACATGTTCAACACGTTGATAAATATTTAAGTAATAATTCAATCACTAACAATCATAATATTTGGTTACAAATTTGATTTAGAAATTTGATCTCCCTAGCATTATCTATTAATTAAACCCTTCTTTTGATTTTGTTTTAACTTTCTAATTTGTGTCTGATGCATTAAATAATGGATAATACTACAGTGACCAAATTTCTAAACCAAATTTTGTAAATCAAATGATTTAAACTAGATGATATGGATGTTGATGATTGGTTTATACTAAATGTTGATTAATGTGCTTATTTCTTATTGGTGGCACATCATTTGATTTGCAAATTTGGTTTAAAATTTTAGTCTCTCTAGTATTACCCTTAAATAATCAGAGTTGATTTGGAACTACTTCTGCAGGAAATACTATGCTCATAAATGTTTTTCTTTGAAGCATGTTGAAAAAAAAAAGAAAAAAAAAAAGTAATTCTAGGGAGATTAAATCTATCGACAAAATCTTGTAAATTAAATGACATGAAAGTTGATCATTAGATTATTACGTAAGTATTGATTAATCTACCTAACAATACTCCTAAAAAAAATTGAAACTGTTTATATTAGAAGTACTTCTACTCGTAAGCGTATTTTGAAATTGGTATTTTATACTATTCATGGGACAATGGGCTTTCTCTAGTCGTTGACTGCTTCTGTAGGAAGGAATTTTTGTTCATCAACGCTTATGCTACAAGTGCTACTAATATACTACGAAGCATGTTGAGGAAAACTATAATCACATCTCTAGACTAATAAGGCTCGTTTGAGATTGATTATTTAGAAAACACTTATACTTATAAGGCTTTAGAATTGAAATCTTTTTATAAGATTCGCAAATGCTTTCTAGAAAATGACTTGAAAGTGCATCTTCAAATGCTTTTTATAAGCACCTTAACTTTTTTGTCAAACTCAAACGTTGTCGTAAGCACTTTCGATAGTCAAAAAAAAAAACCTTTAGCCTTTCAGAAGCAGTCCCAAGCATGTCTTAAGTTTTTCTCTCAAACGTGATAAAAAACGATTTTAGTTGTCAGAAAATTCTTTTATACGTTTCAAAATTAAGCATTTTCACACAAACCCTAATTTTCTTTTTTGTCAATGTAATCATAAACGTTTATGATTGTCAGAAAACACTTTTACCATTTCAAGAAACAATTACAACACAAACCCTAAGTGCTTTTTTTCGAAAAAGACCCTAAGCGCTTCTTAAAAAAATACTTTTATAACCCATAATACTAATAAAAAAAATTGTATCATAAACCGGATTTTGACCTTCATGAAAGCAATCTCAAACGTACCCGTAGCGATTAATGGGAGTCAAGCTAGCTATCTAGCGATGGAAACAAACAAATGAGATTATATTTAAGACATATATACAAGAAGATCGAGGGAAAGAATAGAAGGGCGTGGCTGTGGCCTTATGGCTCGTCGTAAAGCGTTTGACGTTTTCATTGGCATTCAGAACTCGGAACGACCATTACGATGATATCTCTTGATGCAAATTGATGTCTGTGGGATATCAGTCCATCGTTATTGTTACTCTCCACAGGGAGAAGACAAAACCCTAGCATGCACTACAAGTTAATGAACTTACCAAATCTAATATCTTCCATTTAATTTACCTACCACAAATTAAAAGTGCCAACCTCTTTCTTTCATCAGGTTGGAATATTGGATCAGAGCATTTATTTTCGATGAAATTGTTACATATTTTGGGGGACTGGTAGTACTCATGGGTGCAGCAACCATCTTAAATTTGATTGTATATATAGGAAATTGTTCCTTGATTATTTATTCGTCAAACTATATCATGACAGTTGAGAAAATGAACTTGACCAAGGTAGTGGACTATATGATTATTGCAATGCACTATACTTTGTATCGGGAAAATTGTAGCAATAGTCCTTTAATTTTAATCTAATTGGAGTAATGATCTATCAATTAAAAATTTATAACCATTGGTCATTAACTCATCAAAACATGCAGCTATGATCATTTTCGTCAACTCTATCAAAATTCTGTCAAAATGAGTCATGCTGAAATGACCATTGTTACAATTGGGTTAAAATTGAAGGACCACTGCTCAAAGTGGGTTAAAGTTGAGAGACCATTGCTACAATTGAGTTAGAGTTGAGGGACCATTTCTACACTTGTTCTCATTAGGTTTTCGATATTCGCCCCTTGATTTAGTCTCACGTGCGTGGCACGTGACTCATTTTGACAGAAGTTCTAACGGAGTTGACGAAGAGGATCATGGATGCACGTTTTGATGAGATAAGTGACTGATGCTAATGAATTTTTAGTTAAAAGACCATTGCCACAATTTCCTCTTTTGTATGGATCATGATTTTGGAACTCTCGGTTTAAATTTTGAGACTTCGAATTGAACAGTTTACAATTTTTTGATGTTCATAATAAAAGTGTCAAATTGCTACGTATCCTTTTTGTGTAACTCAATTCGAACTTTGAAAATAATCATGTTAAACTTTAAGTAATCGTGTTATGTAGCCATTCAAGACATGTTTACTTGAAGTACATTCTGAGAATAATTTTTTCACTTAGTACCATGCTCTCGAACAATAAACATTTTCATTCGACACCTATTGAGACACATGACCAGTCGTGGCACCAAATCTCCGCTCGGTTGGAGGACATCTCATGTTTGGCTCACACAGATATGATCACAACATTGGGAGTTCAATACTAAAATTTGTTGTAACTTATTATGGATAAGTTAATGGCAACTCAAAAATGTCTTTCTATATTTTTTGAAAAAAGACTTTATCCTTCTACACATCCTATCAATTTTCCAAAAGAAAAAACACATATTGATGAGAAAGACATTTTTTTAATTCAGCAGAAAAAAGTGAAGGCAAACTTGATCGATCGGTTGAAGAAGAAACTTCTTTATCCTTCACACTGACGTTACTAAATATTTGAATTTCAAGGTTGTAGATGGTAGTTTCATGTATAACAAAGGGAAGTTGTGATTCCTAATAACTTCCAAGTTCACTGAGTGCTTATTCATGTATCATCTAAATGACATATATGGAACTACTAATCGATTAATACCATTAACAAGAGAAAGGTCTGAACTTGACGTTATATCATGTACATATATATAAACTCCATATATTTTTACATATTAGACCTACTTCCATATAAAGAAACTAGATTTACCTTGTATCCTGCCCAATTCGAAAACCATCACCCAATATTCTCAATTCGAAAACCACAACCTAATATTCTCAATTCGAAAACTCTAACCTAGGATTCCCAATTTGAACCCTAAATCCCTAAAGGTTCTAAATAAAAAAATTCAACAGAAAAAATGAAAAAAATGCACTAATAAATAATTGATTTAAGGGAGAGTGAATTAAGGGATATTGGGTGTTTAGTAATGTTGCGGCGGCGGTGAGATGGTGTGGCGTCAGAGTGCAACGAATGAGAGAGGGACAGAGAGACAGAGAAATGGAGAGAAAGCAAGAAAGGGAGAGAGTGAGAGACTGAGATAGTGAGTGATGAGAGCGAGAGATGGAGAGAATCGAGAGAGAAAGAGAGAGAGAGAGAGAGAGCAGAGTGAGATTCGGACAAAATCGAGAGAGAGAGAGAGAGAAAGAAGATTAAGCTTCGCATGCAAAGAATGAGAGAGAGATAGAGAGAAGATTAAAGGTGCCGAAATAAAAACACACCCAATTTTCACCAAAAATCAAAATTTTACACGTTTGTGTGACGAGGGTGTTTTAATTTTCGTCACGCGACCAGTTTTTAAATTAAAAAAAAATGAATTTTTAAATATTTGCGCGACAAACATTTCCAAAACGTCGTCACACTTATTTGTAAATTTAATTTATTTTTTTGTTTAAATAAATAAATAATTTTTTTGTCTAGTTAATTTTTTTACAAATTTTAAAGGAAACTTTTGTTTGTATACAAAATAAATAACATTCAATAAATATCATTACATTTACATCACAAATTTTCATTAATCCTCGTCTGAACTACAATAAATATCATTATTTTCGTCATATTCAAACTCTCATTCCTCCTCGTTTGTAGGCACGTCAACATCGTTTTTCGCGCACTCGGGTGCATTGTATCGCAGTAGATCTCTGAGGTCAATCATAATAGAGTCGATCATTTTTCATAACCTCTGGCTACCTGAATCGTACAATAGTCATGTTCCACAGTGTATCTGCACCAAGTTCCTTTGAAGTCTCAAGTTGTTGGTCAGCAACATCACCATAATCGTCATCGTTAGCAGGATCTCGGTCTGAAATATCACACAGCCATCTGTGCTCAATCTTCTGAACTATTTTTCAGCCCCTCTAGCCCTTAGGGTCATCTATATAGAAAATTTGTTTGGCCATCATTGCCAAAATGTAGAAGTCGTCATTATACAAACATTTGTTAGTGTTGACCGATAGCAAACCATCGTCTCGCTTAACACCTCCAACCCTACGTGGATTTGTATCAAACCAGCGACACTTAAACAGGATAACTTGACAACGGTCTTTGTAAAGCAATTGCACAACACTTGTAGGTTTTCCATAAAAATCAATGTCTGCAATGTCACCCCCACCTAAGACATGTACCCCCTATTTTGCGTACACAGCTTGTCATCACGATCACCTGCCAAAAACTTGATGCCATTTACATGACAACCGGAGTACAATTTTGGGTTTAAGGGCCCAATAGCCAAGTTATACAATTCTTCAGTGTAAGCGGGCAAATTCATGTCCTTCAATTTCTTCACCTAAATTAATGAAGTTGACGTGTTAGTTTACCATTTATAATTATGCAAATAACCCAAAACACAAACAATTTACATTTTCACTAAACCAACGAGGAAACAATTCATGGTGCTTTTTGGCATATAAAGTTGACATGTTCCCATTTCATCAACTCTTCATGCTCATCTAGGTAGATAAATGTCTCATCACAATTGTTAAGTACAAACCAATGTGTTACCTTCATGTCCATTTTGTTAAACAACTCCCCTCTGATTGGTTCGCCAAAGGATCGTGCAATTTGGGCAAAAACAGAAAGTTTTTCACTTCTCACACTACCGTCATTATTGTGTTGTTGTCGATTGAACATAGTCTCAACATCTTGAAGGTACATTGCACAAAATGTAACCGACTCAAATGCGACCCATGCCTCCACGATTGATCTTTCGAGCTTTGCTCTTTTCATACACTATTTTTTTAATTCACCTAATAGTCTGCATCAATAAACAAAATAACGTGTAAAATTAGTCAAATCGTACATACATCATGAACTAAAGTATTTAGGGCGATTAAATACCTTTCTATCGAATACATCCATTGATAGTTGACAGGTCCTACTAGAAATGCATCATCCAGCAAGTGAATCATGACGTGGATCATGCTTGTGAAGAAAGCTGGAGGAAATATTTGTTCAAACTTACATAGCACTTCAATAATATCGTCGCACAACTATTTAACATCGGACTTACGCAAAGATCTTGCAGTTAATTGAGAACAATATCTCGCCAACAACATAATCGACTTCACCACATCTTCGGGCAAGAGGTGTCAAATTCCCACTAAAAGAAGGCGTTGAAGTATCACATGACAATCATGACTTTTGAAGCCTAAAAATTTTCCTTCATCCACGTTTGCGCAATGGCTGATGTTTGAAGCATACCCATTCGGAAACTATACAAAAGATAGAACTGCAAAAACTCTTTCCTCTTATCCAGTTTCACCGAAAATGATGCAAGCGTTTTTTTCGCTATGTCTCCATCCCTCGTCATCCATAAACTTGGCCTAATGCTCATTTTTCCTGATCGATCCAAGCTTTTATTGTGTTTTTTATTTTTCCCTCGATGTCTAGTATAGTTCCGACCAGTGTATCAAACATACTTTTCTCAACAGGCATTACATCAATGTTGTGTCTCAATTTTAATTTGGACCGGTACGAGAGATCGAACAACCTCGTCTTGTGTGTCCAGTTAAGATGTCTGTCCGGTATGGATTTGCACAACGGAGCAAAATCCAAATGATTCACTTGAGCCAAAATTTCATCTCTAGACCATTCTCTGGGTCTTGGTCGAATCTATGTGCCGTTGAAGAAGGTTGTCTCATTTTGACGCCACTCGTGGTTCCACAGCAACCATCTACAATGCCCTAGGTAACAAACTTTTCCCGCATGCCAACTAGAAGTTGTGTTCTCTTTGCAAACTGGGCATGCGTAATAACACTTAGTGCTCCACCCAGACATCATAGCGTACGCAAGAAAATCGTTTATAGTCTACATCATTGTTGCTTTATAAGTGAACATCTTCCCGGTAGATTTATCGTACGTGGGAACAACGTTTTCCCAGAATTCTTTTAGTTCATCGACCAACGGTTGTAAATAAACATCAATAGACATGCCCAGATCTTCAGTTATTGACAATGTCATCATCATATTTTTTTTTTCATGCACTTCCAAGGCGGCAAATTATACGGAATTGCGATGATTGGCCAAGTGCTGTAGTTTTGGTTTAGCACCACGAATGGATTACACCTGTCTATCACAAGTCTCAATTTAACGTTCCGGGGCTCAAGTGCAAAATTAGGTATAGCCAATCAAAATCTTTCCATGCCTCTCTATCTGCAGGATATCTCATAACATCGTCTTCCACTCGTCTATCCTTATGCCACCTCATGTCGCTTGCAGTGTGCGTCGACATATACAATCGCTGCAACCTGGGCTTTAATGGGAGACAACGCATAACTTTTTGTGGAATCTTCGTTGTTCTATTCTGAGAGGTCATTTAAACCACGAATCATTACATACAGGGCATTTATCCAACGTTTTATTCTCTTTGTAGAACAAAATTCAATTATTTTTACACTCGTGAATTTTTTTCATATCCCAATCCAAACCCACTCAGCACCTTCTTTGCACTTTTATGATCTTTAGGCAGACAATTGTCCTTTGGAAGCATCCTCTTGAAATCCCCCCAAAAAGTAATCAAAACATTTGTTCGACATATGAAACTTTATTTTGTCATGCATCAACTCAACAATGGTTGTGAACACCGAAAATCCTTCGCAATCTAGGTATAATTATTGCTTGGCACTTTTTAATAGTTTTTCATATTTTTCAAATGCTTCATTATCCATGGTGGGATGGATGTCATCTTCTACTTCCTCATTCGTATTCGAACTAGCGTTTGGAAAAGCATCATTGATAATGTCCATAATTTGTTCATTTGGGTCCACAACAGATTCAACTGTCTCCACTGCTCGGGTAATGTGTGAGGATGAAACATGTTGTATTTGTTCTTCATGATGATTCCACGTAATATAGGTCTCCATCATCCAATTTCTGACTAAATGGTATCAAACAGTTTCAAAATATTCAATCATTGAGTTGTTACACTATCTATAAGGGCACCGAATTTGAGTTGAACCTCGATTGTTTGCAATTGCAAAATCAATGAACTGATTTCTTCCATCCAAATAATCATCAGCACATTTGTTAGGATTATGTATCCACTGTTTGTCCATATCACCTCCAAACATAAAAAAACTTACAAGGGTTACAACAACTTCAATTATGACATGCCACCTTATACCTTTGGTATGAGTCCTATCTCATTCGAGAATCCACAGTTACGTGCTGTAATTTACGATTCCAACACATTAGAGTTTGATCTTGGGAAAAATTTGGCAACATTTTCCTGTAGTTCTTCAAGTGCACGACGTAGATACAAAAAACTACGATGCACCCGAAGAACACAAAGAGATGCTACCAAAATTTTCACGTTCAAACTCTAATGTGTGAACCACAAAATACAACATGTAACTGTGTATTCTCAAGCTGTCCAAAATTTTGGGACAATTCAAGAATTAATTGGACTGTAGTCATGCTTTCGCATCCATTCGCGAAATCCAACTAATTCTCAAACGAAAAACTAAGCTCATATGAACATTGCAAACAATTTTTTGTACATCCATATAAAAATGTTTGCATACAAATACATAAACTCACAACAATTATAAACTACATAGAAAACAATTTAAATGAATGGAAATGAAATAAGTTTGTTAAGAAAATATACCTCCGAGATTAACGACAACAAGGCTAGAACGGTTGGAAATTTCAGCATGAAGGCAGCTGCTGCAATTGTTTTGCAGCTTCTGCCTTCCTGCATTCTGGTTAAATTCAGTAAAGTGAAAAAAATTCCGCAATGAAAGCATCGTCGTGCAAAACATGGTGATTCCACTTTTGGCGCCATCCAACTACACTTTGCCGCGTTTTTAATAACACTTTGTGCGACGAATACTTAATAAAGCAAGAACTAAATTTTTTCATTCAGTCTTCAATTTTTTTCAGACCACATAAATACTTAATAAAGCAAGAACTTATTTCATTAAACCATTTGTGCATAATTAATTAATAAAAATAAAAGCTGTCATGCAAAAATTAATAAATTAAAATCTCACTATTATACTAAATTCAACAAACATAATAATTATTTAACTAATAACCTAACACATATAGCTAACTCATCAATCAAGTGCATCTTCAGCTCCTTGGAGATGGCTCTCCAAGACTCCCAATCCGCAACATATTTGTCACGCACCAATACTCTAACGTCGGATCAAAAGCTGGGGCACATATCTAACTTCACAACCCCTATTAATTCTTCAGTAGTGATTCGGTAACGTCTCACACCATAAATGTGTCAGACCCGTACCGCATCTCTTTTCTTCTTGTCTATCAAAAAAATATTTATTCATAATACTGAAGCTAAATAAAAACTTCATACAAAATGCAAAATTTATAACGCAAACCTTTTCAGGAACCTTCGCCATCCATTGTCTTTAATGAACGCACACCACAGTCGGTCATCGTACCAACGATCAAAGAACAAGTTGATTATAATCTGCAAAATTGTAAAGCATTTCCAAAATGAATTGTGAAGAATAAGGAGAGCAGAAGCGCATATTTATAGGAAGGTTAGAGACTTTGCGCGATGAAGCCTTTGTCGCGCAAACTTCTGCACTAAATATTGTATTGATTTCTCTGATTCACATACACTGAATGCTTTGAATCAAAAAACTGAATGGACTTTGCATGACGAAGCCTGTGTTGCGCAAGGTTTTCGTGGGAAAACGTTATTCTGCTGATTCGCATGCACTGAATGCTCTGACCCAAAAACTAAACGACTTTTGCGCGATGAAGCCTTTGTAGCGCAAGGTATTACCATCATACGCGACCAATGTTTCATCGCGCAAAACATATAGATTCAAAATACGACGGTAAAGTTAACCGCGTTTTTTGCTCCCTTTGCGCGACGAAATGTTCATCGTGCAAAATTTTAGCAACAAACGTAATTGATTGTTTATAAAGTTTATGTAAATATAGATCTTTAGTATCTATATATTTACGTAAACTTCGTAATTACAAACAAATATTCAATTATAATATTTATTCTAAAAATAATTGAAAACTTAAATAAATTGAATTAATCCATTCAATTATTTAAACAACAAAACATGAATTAAAGCCTAATTAAGTCCAAATACATAACCTATAAAAAATAAAAAATAAACCTTAAAATTAAATATTGTCCTCAAAATCATAAATTTAAAACTATTGTTTCGCTGGTCCTCCATTCCGCTCCACGTCATAACGCCATTACTTGTAACCCCCCTCCAACGCTTCCTCCATCAACTTCATCAACTCTTCATCCGTATCATCAAGAGTATAGTTACACTGTTACACATATATGCAAATAATTAATTACAACATATAACAAAAAATTTCACAAAAATAATTTTTTTTAACATTTGTCACACTTACTAATAATTGGTCCATCACCGTTTTCTTCACATGCTCGGGCACATATTTCCAAGAACGTCACTCAGCAGTAGGACAATTATTCCGCATTGCTACATCAATCGCATACGCAAACTCCACATATTGCCTCATATCATAGGGCCCGGGGGGCATGCTCTGCTCCTTGTTTTTATCCTCCATTCGAGCACGAATGTAATTGTGTAGAATAAGGACAGCAAAAATGTATATTTATAGGGAGGTTAGGGACTTTGCGCGACGAAGCCTTTGTCTTGCAAACATCTGCACTAAATACAGTATTGATTTCTCTGATTCACATGCACTGAATGCTCTGACTCAAAAATTAATTGGACTTTCCGCGACGAAGCCTTTGTCGCGCAAGTGTTCCGCTGATTCACATGCACTGAATGCTCTGAATAAAAAATTGAATGAACTTTGTGTGACGAAGCCTTTGTCGCCCAAGGTTTCCGCGGGGAAAACTTCGTAGTGCATTTTTTTTGCACCAAAAAAAAAAA
>JADOBS010301814.1:0-12736 GCA_015708375.1 Cydonia oblonga
GAGTCCTCGTACAATTCAAGAGGCTCTCTTCTTCTTCTCTTCTCCCCCAAACACTTGTATCCAAACAGTTACAGAGAAAGAGAATCAACAATCAGTGTGGACGTAGCCCAAACATTGGGGTGAACCATGATAAAAGCCTTGTGTTCTTATGTGTTCTTCGTGTTCTTGAGCGTTTGTGCGGATTCACGGCCGGATTTCTGTTGTTCCAAGACCGCCACGGTTTTGTGCATCAACAGGAATACTACTTATAGATCATCAAAGGTCACACTGCACCTAACTGTCATTTCAGGAATACTACTAATGCCAATCAGTATCAAATCTTGGTATGTCAGATTTGTGGAAAGAAGGGTCATAACGCATTGGAGTGTTTTCACAAGAAAAATTTTGCATATCAAGAGGCTCCACCACCTCTATCACTCACTGCCTTATCTGCACAAGGTCAATCTAGTTTCTCTTCAGCATCAAGTGAGTCTCAACCACATGGGTTTTCTGCTACTAACACGTGGGTACTCGACATTGGAGCTACTTACCATATGATAGCAAATCTCAATAATATGAACCAAGTTACTGCATACAATGGTGATGAGAAGATGATCATTGGAAATGGTTAAGGTTTGGATGTGAAACATATTGGTTCCACTAACCTTATTACTCCGAATCTTTGTTTATTTTAGAAAAATGTTTTGCATGTCCCATATATTACTGTGAATCTTTTATTAGTAAAGAAATTATGTCATGATAATGGCTGCTGGTTTATATGTGATGATACTCTGTTTTTCATACAAGACAAGGCAACCAATGTGATACTCTACTAAGGAATGAGTGATGGGGAACTCTTTACAATACCTGCAACAGTGTTTTCAAGATCTTGCTATGTGAATAAAGGAACACAAGATGTGAAAGTTGGCTTTGTGGGAAAGATGATCAAGACTACAATTTGGCATAAAAGGCTAGGACATCATTCTAAAAAGATATTGACAACAATGTTGAAAGCAGCAAAAAGTACCAGTTAGTATAGATTCCTCTCAGTCAATATGTACTTCATGCATTTCAAGTAAAATGTGCAGGCAATCTTTTCCTGTAAAACAAATTAGTGCTACTTTTATTTTTGAAAGAGTACATTCAGATGTATGGGGGCCTTCTCCAAAAGTATCAATTGAAGGATATAGATATTACATTAGTTTTATTGATGATTATTCAAGGTTCTTGTGGATATTTCCTTTAGTCAATAAATCTGAAGCAGTTTATGCATTTATAAAGTTCCATGCTTTTGTATCCAATCAATTCAACACTGAGAGTAAATGTTTGCAAACTGATGGAGGAGGAGAGTATATGAGTAAAGTGTTTGTTACATTTCTGGAATCAAAAGGGATTGTTCATAGAATATCATGTCCATACACTCCTCAACAGAATGACATTTCTGAGAGGAAACACAGACATTTGGTAGAAACATCATTGACTTTAATGTTTGAAGCAAATATGTCTCTATCTTTCTGGTATCATGCTTGTTCATATGCATCATTTTTAATCAATAGAATGCCAAACAAAGTGTTACAAATGAAGTCTTCATATCAAATGTTGTTTGACAAGGTTCCTGATATTCAAAGCTTAAAAGTATTTGGAACTGTAGTATATCCCATTTTAAGGCCTTATAATGCCAATAAGCTACATGCAAGGTCTGTTCAATGTGTTTTCCTTGGTTATGCTCTGGGGTATAAGGGGGTTGTTGAAACAAGGAAAATGATTTTATCAAGGCATGTAATTTATGATGAATCAATATTTCCATATAAAATCTTGCACAATACAAAGTTCAGTGAAAGTTCAAAGACCTCATGTACTACTCAGAGGCCTATTGTAGTTCAGGTTCCTATTGAGAATGTTAAAGAAGGTCAGAATATTCATAGGGACAATAATGGTGAGGCTCCATTAGATCATATTGTTCATTCTCTATATTAGATCATATTGTTCATTCTCTATATTAGATCATATTGTTCATTCTGCTGACAGATCAAGTTCATTGAATGCAGCATCAATTTCAGAATCCACATCACTATCACAAGGTATCTCATCAACTCCATATTCATATCCCATAACTCCTAGCTCTATTAGTGTACCACAGATGTTGCCTGTCCACAATGACACACAGCTTGAGGTAATTTTACCTTTCTCATCTCATATATCATCTAATCTTGGTGAATCAAGTAATGCTTCTGTTCATCCAATGGTGACTAGTTTGAAGAGTGGTACAATACCACAGATGAGTTATAAGGGATATTTAGCTACATTGCCTGAACTTCAGTCACTTCAATTAGCTGAAGACACTTACTTTGGTGGAGGTTTTTCCTTTTTGGTTGTTAATAGTGATGCTGTTGAACCATCAACATTCAGAAAAGCTGCTACAATGCCACAGTGGCAAAGTGCAATGCAAGAAGAATATGACTCTCTTAGGACTCAAGGATCTTGGGAATTAGTACCACCACCTAGTGATAGGTCTATTATTGGCAGCAAATGGGTATAGAAAATAAAAAAGAATCCAAATGGCACAGTTTCATGGTACAAAGCAAGGTTGGTGGCACAAAGTTTTTCCCATGAGCAAGGTGTTGATTATTTAGAAACCTTTAGTCCAGTTGTGAGACATACCATAGTTCGAATTGTCCTAGCATTGGCTACCATTAACCATTGGGATTTGAGATAGCTTGATATCAAAAATGCATTCCTGCATGGTGAATTGCAAGAAGATATATACATGAAACAACCTTAGGGATTTGTGGATGTAACTAAGCCAACACATGTCTACAAACTGATTAAATCTCTATATGGGCAGGCTCCAAGAGCTTGGAACTCTAAGTTCACAAGCTATCTACCTGCAAAGGGATTTAAATCTTCAACATCATATTCCAGTTTATTTGTCAAAAAAGTGTGAAAATGACATTGTCATACTACTTCTTTATGTAGATGACATTATCATTACTGGTTCCAGTTCTAGTAAAATTCAAAGGATAATCACAGAACTATCTGAGGTGTTTAAGCTTAAAGGTATGGGCAGATTAACATATTTTGTTGGTTTGCAGATCAATTAAAAGTCCAATGGAGATTAATGTGTTAATCAGTCTAATTATGTCAAAGATCTTCTTCACAAAGCTGGTATAGACTCCTGTAAACCAGCATCAACACCATGTAAACCTCATAATCCTTTGTTTCTCAATGAAGAAGATCCATTATCAGATCTCACTTTATATAGAAACATAAAGATATGGGCAGATTAACATATTTTGTTGGTTTGCAGATCAATTATAAGTACAATGGAGATAAATGTGTTAATCAGTTTAATTATGTCAAAGATCTTCTTCACAAAGCTGGTATTGACTCCTGTAAACTAGCATCAACACCATGTAAACCTCATAATCCTTTGCTTCTCAATGAAGAAGATCCATTATCAGATCTCACTTTATATAGAAGTATTGTTGGATCATTACAATATCTAACCTTTACAAGGCCAAATATTGCATATGCAGTGAACACTGTATGTCAATTCATGGCTAAACCAACTGAGGTTCATTTTGGGGCAGTTAAAAGGATATTAAGATTTTTAAAAGGAACTATGCAACATGGAATCACATTCTTAGCTAATATAGAAGTGGGGATTAATGCATTCAGTGATGCAGATTGGGTTGCAGACTTAAATACCAGAAGGTCTGTCACTGGATATGTAGTTGATATTGGATGCAATCCAATTTCTTGGCAATCAAAGAAACAGGCGGATGCAATCCAATTTCTTGGCAATCAAAGAAACATGACTCTGTGTCAAGAAGTTCTACAGAAGCCGAATATAAGGCCTTAGCTCATTCAACTGCTAATATAGCATGGATCAGAAGTGTGTTAAAAGATATGGTTGTAGTATTGAATTCTTCCCCTGTGATCTATTATGACAATAAATCAGCCATTGCTCTAAGTGCAAATTCAGTGTTTCACTCCAGGAGTAAACACTTAGACACATATTATCATTTTGTAAGGGAGAAAATTCAACTCTTCACTTAAAGTGTGAGAGGTCTTAAGTTCGAATCTCGTAGATAGCGAATTCGATACCAAATTAGTTTGCCTATTGTGTGGCTTAACCGAACCCCCTCCTCCTAGTGTAAAAATATCGATGTACTAAAAAAATAAAAAAATAAAGTTTTAATTTTCTTAATTATTGGGTTGTTGTTTTATTCTCATTCTATCTGCTCATTATTCTTTTCCATTTTCAGTTGTGATTTTTCTGGGTTTCTTTTTTCACTCTTAATCTATCCTATTTTCAGGGTAGGTTGCATTAGTATTCGAATCCATCTAAGGGCAATTTTAGATCTGACCTACAAAGCATATGGTAATATCAATGTTTAAAATATTCACGAAATTGTCGATATTTTCGTTGAAATATCCAAAAAATCAAGGATCGGTATAGAAACTGTGGGTGAAATGCAAACTTCACCCTATATCGGCCAGATATATGAAAATCAATGAATATCGATGATATTTAACGATCTACTACAGAAATTTTTCCGGAACTGATTGCAGATTTTGAACTTTTAAATTTATTTTGAGAAAATTTTCTCTCATTTCGAGTAAATCTCAATTAGTTGATATACACACCTTATTGCAAATTCCCATAATTCCCGTGGAAAGCAACTGATGTCGATATATTCATCGAAATTTCTATAAGTTTGCATATTGATATTTACACCTGTATCGATATCTTAAACACTGATAATATAGATTAAGTATTGTATTCAATCCCTTCAAGTTGATGCAACTATAAATTTGCCAATCAAAAATAAAAATAAGAGAAAATGATCCCAAAAAATAAAATAAAAAGATAATATTTGAAGAAAGAAAAAGAAGAACCGATTGAATTGATGTACACAAAACAGACAAATAAATGGACTACGAATATTACTGGAAAAAAAAAATACAAAATTGCTAAGAATGTTACATAACTCGAAGATACTACATATAACTAGACTTGTGTCAACCGAGTTACAATACACACTATTTATAAAGAACTAATCATAATCTTAATCGGCAAGAATCCAATCCTTATTCTATAGTAAAGTCCTAAAACATGAAATACAAAAATTGCATTTTCCTAGCATTTTAGCTAAGAACATTGTTTACTTTTGAATATTTGAAAAATAATATTAAAATTGGTGAAGGGGTAATAGCCCACTTATTTGTGTCTACCTCAGTCCTCACAATGTGATGCTGAAACTTGGCCCAATAAAATGTCGAGGATATGTCGAAGTTCAAGTTTTTTGGTTCTCCAAGTTGCAATTCAACACAAGTGTGAATTGCAGAGAATAGAGATTTACAAATAGGGTGATGCTATCTACACACTCATTTTGATTATCAGTCGGTAGATCGAATGCTTTGAAGAATATCAATGAACCAAAACTAGTAAAAGTATGTGAAAGATAAAATATGGGGTGTGAATAACACTACTCGAGAATATTTGGGTAACTAGACTTGTTCTTAGTATTTCAAAAGAATTACGTTATAATTTAAATTCATAAAAATGTGAGAGAAAAGTCGTATAAAAACAAGTGCCTGAGGAGTGTCAATAATAACAGTCTTAAGTAAAATGTAAACAGTGACCCTTTGCGCCAAATTCAAAGAAAAAGGGTTTTTTTTATTGTTTTTTTATTTTTTATTTTTTTATTTTTTTATTTTTTTTTATTTTTATTGAAAAGGATAAATTTAAATGACCTTTCTTGCTGCAACAAAGGAAAAAATTGGGCTAAAGATTAGCATCCAAAACAACTTGTAAGTTTTTGCTCATAGTCTCATTTTCCCGAGAACAATTTACATAGCAAGAATACATTGTCAGGTGAAGTTCTGTGTAAATAAAATAAGAAAACAAAAATTTACATATATTATTATTTTGTTGACACAAAATGTTAATACCAGCGTATCCGTTCCATGTAAGTCTTTCATTTCATCTCCTTTTAGATTAGTAGTCAAAGCTAATAAGGATCATTGTCTTTGTGTAACCCCAAGTTGTTTTTGAGGTACTTTCGCCAAGAAAAACACTTTGTTTGTTTGTTTTTTTTAAATTTATTTAATTAATTAATTAATTAAGTTTTGTTTTTTGTATGGGTTTCACTAATAAGGATCATTGTCTTTGCACAACCCCAAGTTGTGCACGCAAATTTCTTCCTCATTGATTTTAGACAAAATTGCACCTACAAAACAATTAACACATTTGGTCAAGGCCAAGAGCCTCACGCGTCCACGATGAATGGGGAGAGCTTTGGCTGAAGAACCTTTGATGCTAAAGTTAGAATTTAGAGAGAAAGTGTTTGAGAATTTTAGCAAGAGAATTGGAACTGTACTTTGAGGAGAATGAAGGGGTTTAAATAGGAGAGTGGCCGGCCTCCTTGGGCGAGAGAGGACCGGCCCCCTAGCTCCCTTTGTGGGTTAAGTTCTTGATTTGTGTTAATTTGGGAGTTATGGAATAATTAGCTAATTAATAGAATAATTACATAATTGATTAGCTAATCAATATATTAAAAAGGGAAGATGAGGTAGAAAATATAAGGCATGGCTGGTTCCCTTGGGAGAGAGGATGACTGGTCTTTTGTGTGTATTTTGGGTGTAATTGGTAGTTTAATTAGCCATTGATAGATTAATTAGGTAATAAATCTATTAATTAGCCAATTAACATAATATAAAAGGAAAGTTTCGGGAAGTAACCTTGTAGAAAGGATTTGATGAGGATGGATGAAATAGGTTTTGAATTGTTACCTATTTTGGGCACCTTTGACTTGGTTGAAAGATGATTGATTACTGCTCACTCGTAGGATTCCCAATGTGCCTCAAGGGTACTTTTTCTTTTTATCCAAAGATTCATGTGTCGTCTTGTGATTAGTTTTGGCTCCAAAAATGCCCCCACACCTGTTGGGCTGCTTGCAAAAAAAAGGGTAACAGGTGTAGAGATTTTCTTGCTTTAGGAAACTTGGGACTGCTTCCTTTTTTTATGTAGATTCCTTCTTTAATAAGAAATTAGATCCTTCTAGGAAAGGAAATAAATTTCTCTCTAAGCCTATTTAAGTCCACCTTAAGTGGATTATTAAATCAACTTTGGAGAGAAATTTATTCTACCCTACAATAGAGAGAGAGCATAGAGGATATTTGTTCCCCTTCCTCTAGCAATCTTCTACATCTTGCTCGTGCAAAGGATCGTCTTTCGTTGCTTGCTTCGTCTTCTCGTTGCTTCTAGGTAAGAAAAAATTTATTTTTCTTGTCTTCATAATTTTTTCGGAAGCCTCGGGCTTGAGAGTGGCTCGACGGGGGGTTGAGGAGACTTGAAAAAATTTGGAGAAATCATGGCACTATTGCCCTGGGTTGTGGTGTGCCATTGGATGGCTAGGTTCGGCTCAGGCCATGAAGAGGAAGAGGATGTGGGGGCGCTAGCCCTCTGTTTGCTGAACTGGGCTGCGAGGCCTTTGGGCTAAGAGGGAATGTGGGGAGCCGGTAAGGGTTGGGCTCCCTGCTTTGTTTATTTATTTTCTATTTTTTTTAAGGGGCAGGCTGGACTTGGGCCCGTGCCTGAGGGAGAAAGGAGAGGAGAGGCCGAGAGGCCTACTAAACTTTTTTTTTTGCAACCCTCTAATGAATCCCTCTTGTACCTTTGTAGAATTTCTTCAAGTATGTCTTCCTCGAGCCACAAGAATGATGATGGTGTGCCGCCCTTGTATCATCAACTTCAAGATTAGCTCCGATGACTTATTTAGAGACTTCCTCGAAGCATATTGGCATGCCATTCCGTCGGGAGTGCGTGTGAAGCGTGTTAAAGATGGTAGCAGTCGTGAACCATGTGATGTGGCTCGAAGAGCCATCAAGTTCCATCCTAACTATTTTGTGTTGGGGTTTACTTTTCCTATGCCACATTTCTTCCAAGAAGTGCTATGCTTCATGAAATGTGTCCTTGCCCAATGTTCTCCGAATGCGGTCCGTATGATGGTGGGATTCCACAATCTAAGCCAATTCTTTGACTTAGATCTAACCGTTAACGAATTTTGGTACTTTTTGTACATAGGCCACATTGATGGAGTTGGGCAGATGCGATCTCGCCATAGGCTTTTTGATAACTCGAGCAAGGGAGATCATGACTAGGCCAATGAGACTTTGGAGATAAATGAAGAATGAGAGTCTGATTCTTCCCCCGAGCTGCATGTACCAACTGTCTTCATATCCGGTAAGTAGGCTGATTAATCTTCTTGGCTGCTTTATTTTAGTGTTAAGCTGCTCATCAATTTTCTGATTGTCTTCCGCTATTTTTGTAGACTAAGAATTCGGCTCCACTCCTAAAACTTCTCTGGATATGAGGAAAGTGCATGTTGCTTTGGGTATTTCTTTCGAGTTTTGTGAGCAGCGTTGGCTGCTTAATCCTATTCCTAGAGAAAAAGGTGGGCTGCCCCCAAGAGAGGAGATAAAACAAATCAAGGCTAAGGTGTTGGCTCATCCTATCACTGTGGTGGAACCTGCCACAAATCAAGGCTGAGGTCTTCCCCGCTTGCCTAAGAGACGTCTGCTGAGAAGAAACCGAAAACTTCTTCCATTACTCGTGAGGGTTCACCGGCTGCTCTCAAGCTTATTATTAACTTAACTTCCTCCAAATGCAAGAAAGATGATGCTGCTAGATTTGTGCTGGTGGCATCTGCCACTCCGAAGACTACTAGCTCATTTGCTGAAAGGATTTCCGAGCGTAGAAGTTCCTCCGTTCCTTTGGAGAGGCTTGATACTATGAAGAGTGACAAGGTGCCCCTACCTGCTAAAGTGGCGCTGGAATCTGTTCCCTCTGCTACTGAAATTGACTCGTCTGCTGAGAAGAATGATATTGTTCACGCAAGAAGTCGTGAGAAATCCACCAAGTCTGTTTCTGGGGAAGTTATTGAGATTTATGTGCTCTTGAAGCTAGACCTGTTCGAGGACATACAACCGAGTTTGTTGATGGCGTCAAAAGAGTTGTTGGCCCAAGTTCCTTTACGAAGCATACGACCGAGTATAGAAAGACTGCTCTGCTAACCATGATGTAGAAAACGACGATTCTGGCAGGCGGGTCTATGCTTCTTAATCATGAGGATACCAAGGCTGCTAAAGAGGTGGCAATAACTGTGGCAGCCGAAACTTACTTCTCGACCGAGAAAGTTAAGAAATTGGAATCTGAACTTGTTGCTTTGAAGGGGTCTAATATCTCTGCCTCCATTTCTCTGCAGCTTGAGCCCGCTCACTAATAGATTATGGATTTGAAGACTAGGCTTGACGTGATCCAAGTAAAGTACGAAAGTGCAGAGAAGGAGATCGAGTGTTACATACCTCAGATTCAAGATCTTAAGCATGCCATCTTTGAATTCCGCTCTGCTACTTATATAAAGGATAAAGAACTGATCACTGCTTACAACCAAGTGATCCACTTCAAGAAGATTGTTGATAGGCTTGAGCCTCAAGTATTAGAACTCCAAGGTGCTTTGAAGATTAACGACAATCTGAAGAAGGAATTGGATGATCTACAACGGGTTTGTGCTTGCCTGCTCGAGGAGAATGAGCAGTTGAAGGGTTCAAGGCTGGGTTCGAGGCTTCACTTACTCAGAGTCAAGCCGATTTCTACAAGTAGGGTTATGTAGATCATCTCTTTAGGCGACCGTTTGACTTTGAATTTTCTGGTAAAGACTTTGAGACCTTCTTTATTTCTTCGGAAAACTTGCTCGCCTTTACTTTTGAGTATTCTATTGGTGAAGTAGTCGAAGAAGTTGGTGCCTAGGCTGGGGCAGCTGAGGGTGAAGCGCCGAATGGTGCTGCTGCTGAGAGCATCACAGATGCTGAAGGTGTAGCGACTGAGTAGTTGTGAGATATCCAAGTTGCTGAAGAGTAGTCGTCTAGATAGCCTTTAGGATTTTCTTTGTTTTTCCTTGTTGCTTTTGCTTAAACTCATTCGGTCTTTGCTAGTTGTTTATCAATTTTGCTAGAAATTTTAATAAACTTGTTTCCTTTGTTTTTTTCCATCTTCACTTCTTTTGTTCATGCCCTAACCTTTAGACTTTATAGACCAGTGGCAGGAGTGCTGCTTTTCTATAAGAAGACAGGCCTGCGTAGCCTACGCATCCATAAGTGTTGGTGTAGAACTTTTGTAAAGTTGTTAGCCATAGGGTTGGCAGCCATATGTCTTACTTACAGAAGCAGACAAATTTGCGTAACAACTAGGCTGTTAACCTTGGCTTTCTCCAATTCCATAGGTTGTGTAGCAAGTACCACAACGACTAGGCTGTTAACCTTGGTGTAGGTTGTTCTGCGCTTGGCAATGATGAAGCTTATCGACTATGTAGCATGTCGGCAATGGATAAGGCTTCATATATACACACTAGCTTGTTTAACCTTTCACAAGAATGTGCAGTTGTATAAGTTTAGCATGGCTTTACTGCTTGAAGGGCAAGCCATAGGCAGTCTTCCAAAAATCATAGGCTACCTTAGTGCACTGGGTATCAGCTTTAGATTTCAAGGGCAGTTATCCCTTAGATGTACTGCACAATGTGCCTCATCCGTCTCTAGGGCCCGGTTCCCCACGGATTAGGCCAAGGGACCCAAAATCCTTCAATTAGCTAAGACTTGAAAAAGACCATTGAGGCTACTTCTAGGAATCCCGGCGCAAGCCGTCATGCATCTAGTTATACTAGGGCAGCCAGGCTCATCCACGTCTGGATATTTGGAGTGTAGAGTTTATCCTCTCGCTTTGGAGAGCAGACCCATGTGGGTGTCGGGGAATTAGTTTACTTTCTCGCACTAAAGAACATGGTTGGTCCATCGGAAGGGGGTGCAATTCTTGTGGTGAGTCCCTAAGAAGGGTGCGATCTTCTTTTGAAGTGCATGAGAGATAAGTTGTTATAAACATGTAGTCAAGCCAAGTTGTAAATTACTTCTAAATTCCTCATTGAAAAACTAGCAAAACGAACAAATAACTTAGCTGTAAAAGACTGCATAACAACTGGATAGTTCTCGGCTTGTGAGATGGTGCCCATCGAGCTGCTTGAGTCTTCGGGTCTTGATATAATGGGAGGTCACACATGGTACTTCTTCAAGTTGTAGGCGTTCCATTGCTTCTTGATCTTTTTGTCATTCATAGTGGTGAAGGTGTAATTACCCTTGCCGCCTACTCCGCTAATTTTGTACGGACCTTCCCAGATGGGATTCATCTTTTTGGAGCCTTCTCTGCGGGTAATGATGATGGCATTTCTTAAGACTAGATCTTCGGGTTGGAACTGTTGAATCTTAGCCCTTTTATTGTAGCTGGAGAGGAGCTGTTACTGGTAGGCTGCGATGTGAGTGATGGTCTGCTCGCGCTTCTCCTCTGCTAGATCTAAGTTTATGGCCATCTTTTTATTATTCTGCTCAATACTTGGCAGTAGAGTGTTGATGCTTGGCACGATGATGTTGGGAGGAATGACTCATTCCGAACCAAATGCCAAAGAGAAAGAAGTTTCACTAGTTGCTCGTCTTTTGGTGGTGCAATATGCCTATAGACATACGGGGAGTTCGTCTGGCCATTTTCCCTTCTTGTCGGTGAGGGATTTCTTGAGGCGGTCAAGGATCGTTTTCTTGGATGTTTCGGCCTGCCTATTGCCTTAAGGATATTTCGGTGTGGACATGTGCTGCTTGATGCCGTACTTTTGGAAAAACTTCGCCAAATCTTTACCCATAAATTGCGGGCCGTTGTCGATGACGATGGACTGAGGGATGCAAAATCGGCAAATGATGTTCCTCCATGTGAAGTGCTCTATGTCCGTTTAAGTTGTGGTCGTTATGGGCTCTGCTTCTACCCATTTGGTGAAGTAGTTGGTTGCCACAATCATCATGCCTCTACCCCCCAGTAGCAGGCATCATAAGTACTACCAGGTCGATTGCCTATTGCATGAACGACTAAGGACTCGTCTGTGGGTGTAGCTAGCTGGCAGACAGTGCTGGTATCGGTTTGTAGTGTTGGCAGCGATCGCACTTTAGTACTAACTCCTTAGCATCTTGGTACATGGTAGGCCAGTAGTAGCTTGCGTTAAGAGTCTTCTATGCTAAGGATCAGTCTTCAAAGTGGTTTTTACAAACGCCTTTGTGGATGAAGCTTAGAATCTTCAAGTCATAGGCAACGGAGTTGTGGTATGGTGTAGGATCTTCAGATAAGAATGTAGTAGCATGTTGCCTTTATTTGGAGCTTTCTAGACTTCTTTTCGTGGGGAGTGTGCCATTGACCAGGTAGTCTATAGTAGAACTTTACCAGTTGGGAGTTATACTAACCTGTGACACTTCGACTGTCGTCTCCACCTCTATACTGGCTTGTCTAGATACTTCACCGGAATAGAGCATTTGAGTTGGTGGTCGAGGGCGGAGCCTAAGCTGGCTAAAACATCCGCGTGAGTATTGTCTGCCCGTGGAACTTGAGTGAGAGTGTAAGTCTGAAATGCCTCAAGTTGTTGCGTATTTTCTCTAGGTATTGCGTCATTATCGAATGTTTTGCCGTGTACTCCCTTGTAGCCTTGTTGGTGATTAGCTAGGAATCGAAATGAATTGCGAACTTCTTCACCGCCAAGTCTTTTGCCATTTGGATGCCTGCCAGTAGGGCCTCGTAATCTACTTCTTATTGGATGATTTGAAGCCTAGAGTGATCGCCTGCTCCAGCATTGAGCCATTTAGGGTTACAAAGACCACGCCTGCTCCT
>JADOBS010301815.1:0-12736 GCA_015708375.1 Cydonia oblonga
AGTGTCACATCCAACTTCATTAATCTATAGTCCCTCTCATAACTATGGATCTAGAAACTTAATTAGCCATGCATAGATTGATCGCTAGCTCAAAGTCATAGTTAGACGTGTGTACATAAATTTCTTCTTCTTATACACCTATAATTTGGTCACACTGAAAAATACACGTGAATCTATTATTCATAGAAAAGATGAACAACTGCAGTATTGTAACGAGAATTTAGATAATACTACTTATATTTAAAATTTAGCATTGCTCATAAGAAAGTAAAATTTCGAAAGATAAACTGTGGTGTGGTCAATATTTAAAATATAGATACAGGTCTTGTGGAAATATCGGTAGACATATTGATATCGATATCGGTTGCCTTTGACGTAAATTTGCAATGTGGTGGATATATCAATTCATTCAGATTTAGTCGAAATTAAAAAAAAAAATTTAAAAAAATTCAAAAGTTTGAAATCCGCAATGACTTCTTGCAAATTTCTACAGTGAATCAGTATATATCAATGATATTCATTGATTTTCTTATACCTAGTCAATATAGGATGAAGTTTTCATTCCACTTCCTCACTCCCTTCCCATATCAATTTTTGATTTTCAGACACATCGATGAAAATGTCGACAACTCCGTAGATATTTTAAACACTTGGTCTGAGTCTATAGGTCTAAAGCCATAACTGAACAGGGTCCAAAAGCTGCCCTGCCGAAAGAGGTAAGCAGACACTCAAAGGCGGTGAATGGTGAATTTAACAAATAAAAATTTGCAAGCAAATGAATTTCAGAGGGCAGATTGGTAATTCGAGAAGCAAAGCAGTACTGACTAATTTATTGAGATGGGCTCTACTACGCCCCTGTGGGGTTAAGATCTCGAAGGATGTGGAAGCATGAAAAGACAATAATGGGGTCCAATGGACGTGCTAGAATACAAAAATACTTAATAATAAAAAATACTTGCGTGTCTGGCTTGGAAGTGCGAAAACTGAACATCAAATTTTTAGACAATTTTTCGTAAAATAACAAAATGGGGCGGATAATGCTGGGGCTATTTTTTTGATGATTCCCATGTGATCTACAGAAGCCAAAAAAAAAATTGTAGGAAAAATGATATTCGTTGGGGAACAATGCTTGGCTATTAAAAAACGAATTAAAATTCCTATTTAAAATTTTTTGTATTTGAATTACATAATTTTGTATTTGTTGTTAAAACCGTTCATTTTATGTATCATTATGTAAAAATTATCTTTGCAACAAATAAATTAAAACTAAAGTTATTTAGTCAATTTATTGTACCAAATACATAAATGATTTGTAATACTTTTACCAATTTTGTTTATCTGTTTTTATATAATTTGATGACTAGACGACCTTAGTTTTAAATGATCTTTTGCTGATGTAATTTTTACAAAATAATTTATAATATGAATAGATTTAATTATAAATATGAAATTTTATAAGTTCACAAATAATTTTTTAAAAAAATTCTTACTTATCATTTGAGTTTTCTAAGTATAATTCTTTCCTAGCCGGGTGGGGAAAGAAAATAGGACAACTGGGGACACCATCTTAAATTCTAGTTGATGACTGCCAGCTCTTGTCGTAGTGTATGGTCCAACAAGTTCTTTATGACCCTCTTAAATTCAGTCCCATTTTACACTTGTCAAAGTATCATTGCTCCACGTGCATGTATAATGGTTCATTCAAATCAAAAGACTGATTTACATCCTTCCCGGATCACATTGTAATCATTTATCGTGCATTGTGCGATCAGAAATTATTTAAATTTTTTGTTTAAAATTAAAATACAAATAATATCTAACAAAAATTGATCGTATAATGTATGATAAAATGTTAGAATGTGAGAATATCTAGAATCCTCACAAAAAAAAATACGAAAAGAATCCTCATCCACAAAAGACGAAAAGAAGTATTTTATTTACGATTAAAAATAATCTTTCTGCACCGCATAGGAGAGAGAGAATATACTCAGACGAGTTTTTTTTATTTTTTTTATTTTATTTTTTTTATTTTTGTAAAGATACTTGAACGAGTTTATGATAACTATTTTCAAATGTCAGTGATAGGTCACAAACTTACATATATAACAAAATTAAATAGAGAGAAAAAAAATCAAAAGTTTGCATATGGGCCATTCTCACCACGTATTGGACTCGTAACATTTAATCGAGTGTTTGCGACTAATTTTGAAAGGGTTAAGAATATTAAAAGCACTTTTGTACGCATGATCTTCTTTACGAATCACTTTCAATTCTTCTTCGAAAAGTAGTTAAATTTTCAATAAGAATTTCAGCGTTGTTGTGATTTTCAAATGAATCAAAAAGTAGGCATCAATCTGCTTTTAACACATGACAAGTATTAACAAGCATTTGAGGATTTTTTTTAAACATATGATAAGGATCTGACTAAGAAGCGATGCTCAAAGTCTCATTTTTCTTTAAAGCGTTTAGCCAAGACTCTGAGCACCGTCTTTTAGAAAGCTTGTCGATGATTGTGATGGCAGGTCATCAAACCTTTATTGTTGAAGTCCTGAACTTTACAAACTTGTGAGATGAAGAGAAGAAAAAAATGCAAATAAACAAAATTGTAATCCACTCCTATTAGACCAACTCCAACCCTGGTCTATATCCTATTTTTCCCCTTCTATTCCCTCTTCAAATCCAACCCAATCCAAGCTTAAAATTGGATCTAACTTAAAACCTAAAGAAAAAGACAGATTTAGATCAGGATTAATGGTGAAGCCCCCACTGTCACACCCCAGACCAGGGGTCGGTAATAAAAACTCGACCCACATCGACAATTCTTGTCGATATCCTATGAACTGGTTTTACAATCAATAGATTCAACTACACAAAAGATTCTTTCCAACTACCCTCATTTCCATAATTCCAACATGAACACTGAAATTCCAACCACATCAACATGAATGATGCACAAACAATGTCATTTTATCTTTCACACGTATCACAGTATATTCTTAACGAATAACATTTCATCAATAATTCCATAACCAATAACAAGTAAACACTCAAATGAAACAATTAGCCAATTAATATCCAATCACATTAATCAACCAAAAAAATTAAGAATATTATAACACTTCATGAAATTTAATAAAATCAATTTCCGTAAAGGTTTGCCTTATTTCCTCTACCTGGATTCTCCAAGTACTTATCCACGTCAATACCGAAATATCTAAACTCCACGTACTTATCCATGTGACTACCGAAATAGCTAAACTCCACGTACTTAAACAAGTTCCTTAATCACTCCTAAATTATCATATATTTCTTCTACTGTTTTTATCTTCTAATTTCTTTCTCTAAACATAAATGTATACACACACACACACATAAGCTGCAAAGCATGCATTGCATGCGAACCCTAGCATTCATCGGTGCACTCACGTTTGGAAAAAATGATACGGCACTACTCCTGTTTATAGTGAAATAAGACGGCTCCAAGACTTGATCAATAAGTCGAATACTAGTAAAATATATTTTAACCAAGGATAGGCTTAAAACTTGTTTGCAGGTGTCAAATGGAAGGCCAAAAAGAGAACAATAGTAAGTAGCTATAGTACTCAGGTGGAAGCCTACAACCAATATTCTAAAAATTCCCGTCTAGGTACTAGACGACTGATCGTTGCCCTGATTAATGTTTAGGTGTTTGAAAATTAAGAAATTGCGCCTAAACTTGCTGAGTCGCCTGCCTAGACCGGCTAGGCACCCGTCTAGCCCGTCTAGGTTGCAACTCATTTAGACATAAAATAGATAACTTTCATTTTGAATTTCATTTTTTTCAATAAATTGAAAGAGACTTGTTAAATACTTAAATGAACACACATTATAAGCTTGTTCCCCATGTTTTCATTATGTTCCAATACTTCATAATATATATGTCATTATATTTTGTAGTTTATGATGAAATTATATATATTAAGTATAAACAGACACTTATTTACATAAATAGATTTACTTAAATCCGCCTAGGCATTAGGCCCCTGTCCGCCGCCCGACTAGCACCTAGCGTATTTTTGAACCTTGCCTACAACCACTACATACTGCGACCTCCTACTTATAGCTTTACACCTCCAATTAACGACACCCACCTCAATGCCTCTAGGTATCAATACTCACCAACTTAGAGTGCTTACAAGAACCTAGACAAGATAGCTACAAACCGAAGACCTATCAATATTTTGGTTGGAAGATGCGACTATGATACAGAGGTTCAAGGAAAAAAAAGTAGAGGAAGACTTGGTGGAGAACCAAACACAATGACGTTTTAGGATTCATACAGTTAACCCTACTTAGTAGGATAAGACTTAATTGTTGTTGGTGTACCTTCAACCCTTCATGCACCAAATAGGCAAACATGACCAGGAGTAGGGCTAGTAATTAGACAAAACGTACATCAAAATGCTATACTCGTGTCATGCAAGGATACCTAGGGTTAGTGTTTTGGCGGTAAACACTACATTGTGGAGATCGTGATTAGTCGTCTTTGCGAATTTAATATTTAATCTCAATTAATCATGAAGTTTTGTTCGCCATGTGATCAAGAGAACATGACTCGTGTGCTATGTATGATGAAAGATGAATGCAAATTATACCTAGATAATCTCAACAATAATCCTCCAAGAAGGACTTAGGCAATGTCATTGTGCAAACATAAGGCAGACACTCAAAGTCCTTGGATACAATCTTCAAATACAAGATTGCTTGACTAAAACAGGACCACTGGATTTGGATCGACTGTGGCATCTCTATTAACTTGGCAATCACGTAATAGAAAGTATCCTCCTACTCCTACTCCTTCCCTGCGGATGTCGATACGTTTCAAGTTGAAGCATTCAAGCAAGAAACATCATATTCGATGACACAGTTTATCTAAACTCGATCGACTCAATTGTATATCAGAGTGACGACTACTGCACCTTGATATTTATAGAGAACTCAATTGATACAAGCTACAACTCCAAACAGAACCAAAGCAAAATTTGGAACCACACCCATATCCACCAGGTCCTTGCCCTTGTCCGACTTCAACTGTCCCACACATAATTCAAGAGTGTACTCTCACCCAACAAAATATAATTAGCAAATATGTCCTCCCCATTTTCGCTTCTGCCTGCAAATTACGACTCCTCTTCCTTGACGTTGTTCTACGCTTCCTTGGCACTGGCTCGATGGTCTCCAATATTCATTCATGTTGAGATGCAATGGGAAGAAATGTTGAGTCCACCGTGTCAGCGCCAAGGAATAGCAGAATCTTGTATTTCAACTCGTTAATTTTTCAGATAAAGCCGCCTCAGTCTCGATCGCCACTCAGTTGAGCCGTCCAGTCTCGATCACGGATAATGAAAGAGAATCTGTTGAGCCGTACTGATTAGTAGCCTTCAAAGTTGCGCTATTAAGTTGTCTGTGCGGATTTTGTCTGCTTAATTGTACCGTTGACGAAGCTAATCTTACGAAATTGCTACTTTTGATGAAGGGAAACAAAGAAGTTTGGTATGGTTTCGTACGAAAGTCGAAACTCGAGAGACGTCAAAACATTAATCAACGATGAAAATGTCATTCAAGCTTTAAGCTAGTCATTAATCCATAGAAAAACAAGGAGCAAGGGCAACTGCAATTTGCCAATTATTAATCAACATCAGAAAAACCATGTCACTGAATTTAAATCGACACACAACGGTCGTAGGACGGCCAGCAACTCCGCTCTGAGCTCATATCAAATCCGCAACGTTCACTGGCATTTCGTCAATCTGGGTACTGTAGTACTGCTCAATGTCTCTTAAAATCCTTACATCGTCGCTTTTGACAAAGTTTATTGCCACTCCCTACGAGAAATCAAATCGCCCATTAATTGTAATAGCAACATGCAAACAAATAAGATAATACCGACTAATGAGAAAAAACAAACTTAGATTAAGAATACAGAAAACCCAGCAAGCAATACTTGTGGTTCTGAAATACAATATTTGATTCTTAGCATCAAAAAGACTCGTAAGTCAGTCGATTCAATTCAACAGGGATGAGCTCTTTTAGCAGTAACAGGGATAAAAATGCAAGAGATTTTTAGAGAGGACGAAGTGTGCCTACACAGTTCGCAAGTCTTCAACGAGCATGCAATGTAAATTCATATATCGCTCAAGATTCTTTGTATTATCTTCAATCGTAACTATTGGCATCTCATTAATAAGATTTGATCTTGCATAAAAGATAGAAAGAAATTTGCAATTTCTGATAGAAGATGTCTAATGAATTTGTTAAAGTCAACATTCACTTGAAATTTGGCAAATATAGCAAAAACAAATACAACACGAAGAGCCTAAGATCCATCAATAAAACAGTTGCAACACTCAAAAGAAAAGTTGTGATAAAGATGGTGTAAGCTTGTTTGATTTTTCTTTATACCACTGTAAATATAGTTAGAATATAGAATGCATACCTTGCGCCCAAAACGGCCGGAACGACCAATCCGATGAATATAGAGCTCTCGGTTATTTGGAAGATCATAATTGATAACCAAGGAAACCTGATAAAGGGGAAATGGTTAACCTGGTTAGAAAATCAGCGCAGCAAATCAATCAGTATTAACATGTTTTCTACTAGACAATTACTAAACTATTCTACATGCAGATTCAACTCCAAAATGTCTCTCACCGATATAGCACCCTTAGGCCTAATCCTACAACTAGAAACCAGAGTCCAGCTTGAAGGTTTTGGTCTGTATTTAACTACTTATGACCTCCAATATGTAGCAAGTTCCGCGACAAGAATCTCCTAAACATCACTGTAATTCTTAGAGATTTCTTGTCTAGTTGTAGGTCAAGAGATTTCTGATTCTAGCAGTTGGTTATAACTATACAAGTATTGCACAAAAAGAAGAACTTGCCTGCTGAACATCAAGACCCCGGGCCAAAACATCTGTGGTGATGAGGACACGAGTATTGCCACTGCGAAATTCAGCCATAATAGCATCCCTCTCCATCTGAGGCATGTCTCCATGCGTTGAAGACACAGTAAAGTTACTGCTCCGCATCTTCTCAGTGAGCCAGTCCACCTGTTGAAATAGGGTTGCAAGGATCAATAAGGATACACCAGGAAGTTATAGAACCAGAGTAGCTATGGCAAGAATAGTGATACATAGGGAATAAGGCCAAGAGAAAAGGAAATGTTTAATATATCTCACCTGATATCAAAATAACTCCGAGGTCAGGATCCTATGTTATACTCCTACTTTCCACACAGAATCCATGACCCAAGAACTCCAGCCCTGGATCCCTTCTCATCTAATCAAAACTCACGACATTAGTATCAAATATCAACTCGAGCGGTAAATAACATTTTACCTTTTGCTTTGTGTTGCAAAAGATAACAGCTTGGGTAATTGTAAGATTATCATACAGATCACACAAAGTGTCAAACTTCCATTCTTCTCTTTCAACCGCAACGAAAAACTGCTTGATTCCCTGTCATGGTGCAAAAGACAATATACACATTTCAATTCACCTCAAATTTCATTCACATTGCATTCAAATTTCAAAGGCTGCACACGACCGAAATACGTACCTCCAAAGTCAATTCATCACGATTGACAAGGATCCTTACGGGGTCAGTCATAAACTTGTTGGTCATCTCCAAAATTTCTTGAGGAAGTGTAGCGGAAATTAAGCAAACCTACAATACCACATTATCAATATTACCACCGATTTCACTTCGGATAAACAAACATGCTAATTAATTCTTTGAATTAACAATCTTGATTAGAACAAAATGCTCATAGGAAGAGACTAAATAGTAATTAAACCTGCAGGTCAGGTCGAAGATATCGGTAGACCTCGTAAATCTGATCCTTGAATTCTCTGGTCAGCATCTCATCAGCTTCATCCTGAAAACACCAAATTAAGTAATTTACAAAATCAATAATTAACAACATTAAACACAAATTAATGAACTTTATTGGAGATTAGAAACTCACCAGAACTAACAATTTGATCGACCGGGTGCGCAGAGCTCCCCTCCTGATCATATCGCAGACTCTGCCGGGTGTTCCGGACACCACATGGACCCCGTGCTCGAGCTTTCTGATATCCTCGCCCACGCTTTTGCCTCCGACACAAGCATGCGCCTGTACATTCACGAAACCCCCAACCGCCAGCACCACCTTCTCCGTCTGCGCCGCCAGTTCCCTCGTCGGCGAGACTATCAGCGCCTGGACCTCCCTGGAGGCGGTGTCGACGAGCTGGCAGACAGCGACGGAAATCATGGACGTTTTCCCGGTGCCGGACTGGGCCTGGGCTATGACGTCGTGGCCGCCGATGATGGGGACAAGGGCGCGCTGCTGGATGGCGGAGGGCTTCTGGAAGCCGAAGTGGTAGATGCCTCGGAGAACGTCGTCGTTTAACCCCATCGATTCGAAGGTCGTGATCGCCTCTAATGCATCCATCGTCACCGAATCCGCCATGCCGATGACCGTAATTTGATTGATTCGTTGAGCTAATTTTCTGGGTTTTTTTTACTGTTTAGGTTTGTGAAAGGGGTTCCTACGACCAGCCGGATGACTAGTATTATTTTTATAGGTTCACACACATTTTTTACCTCTAGCAAAGTTTTTTAATTTTTAATTATCGGATCAGATAAGTTGAAAAATATTAAATAATAAAAATTAATAAAAAGTGTATGAGAAGTAAAAATATATGTGGAGATAGTATACTCCTATTTATATGGTATAATTGTGACTTGTGTATTATTTCATCCATTGAACCTCTATTTACATAGTGGTAGGAAGATAAATTCCTAATCCAATCAGTATTACAACTTAACCAGGATACTATTTAAAAGATATGATAGAATTATATAAAGATTTCGTAAGATTTACGCAATCACATTCTTAACCTAATTCACATTATCAGTGTTATTCTAAGTAATCAGAACTCATAATCAAGCTAATTACATTTAAGGGACGTTTGTTTACCCTTCTTAGCCTTCACTGGATTGGATTGGATTGTAGTCTTGTGTTTGGTGGCTTGCGGGACTAACATTAATGGCACTAGGTAGGACTCGCTTTCACAAACGGCTTCACTAGCCGGTCTTAGCGAGAGACCCCAACACCCACGGGTTTAGCTAAGCCTTCCATTATCCTTTCTTGCCTTCGTCCATTCTCGCTGCATCCTTTATCGCCTTCGTCTACTTCACTGCCCTGGGTTCATCGACCTCGATTTTCTACGGCATGGGCTTCAATGAAAGCTGGAACTTGGAAGATAGAAATTTTTTTACGGCTGGGTTCATCCATCTCAGTCTCCAATTTTCGACAGCATAGACCTCGACCTCGATTTCAACGGCTGGTTCATCCATCTCTGTCTTCAATTTTCGACGGCATCGACCTCGACCTCGATTTTCGATGGCTGGGTTCATCTATCTCGTCTTCCTCCACCCACCTCGTGCTGTGTGCAACTCCAATCCCTGCCCACGCCCATACCCAGCCCTACCCACCCGTGTCGTCTGCAACTTCAATCCCCACCCATGGAAGAACAAGTGAAGTTGGATGGGAAAAGAGGCAAAGGGAAGAGAGAAAGGGATTTGAAGGGAAAACTAAGGGAAGAGAGAGAATGAGCTGAACAGGAAAACTCACCATGGCTGCCATTGAATTGGCGATGCTAAGCTTGAGAATGAAGGGTTGGCGTTTTTTGGGGGAAGGCAGTATCCATTTTTTGTGATTTTAATTCAAATAGTCTGTGCAACAGAGAGAGAAAAGGAGTGAAGACACTTGGATACACAGAGGAGAGGGGAGAGAGACGGCAGGGGAAAAAAGAGAGGTTAGCTGGAAAGAATGATTCTAGAAAATAAGAAAAAGATAAATTAATAATAGAATATTAATAAATATATATTAAGTAAATAATAAAATATTATAGATATAGATTAAATAATATAATATTAGAATCATACTTTTTAGTCCGACACTGCACCAAACGCTTCACTAAATCAGTCTAGTTTAGTCTAGTCTAAGTCAGTCCAGCTTAGTCCCTAAAGTTAGTCCAGTCCGAGATAGTCCAGTCCAACAAACGCACCCTTACATCTTACAATCACTCTATCCCAAGAGTTGACAATTTCAGAAGCTACAATCACTCTCAATCAGATCGTGTGATTTCTTTTCCTTTAACAGCAACATGGATGACATTATATGCCTTTTTATTTCACCTTATTATTTAGTTTTTGTTTAGTAGAACGATAACGTTAGTAAGTTAGTTGTAAGGAAAATCATAAAAGTAGAGATCAAACCTACATCATTATATATTTTTTCAGTTATTGCAGTAAACCCACATTTGTATTAGGTTGTAAGTGAATACTTTATGCATTAAGCTAAATCTACTAGTAAAATAGTTTGTAAATGTATACAAAGGACACACGAAGACAAATATAAACTCGGAACCTCCGGTGTGGAACTCACTTCAATCACTTGAGTTATTCACCAAGACAATCGCCTTCTCTTTGAACTCAAAGTTCAACCCTCTATTCTCTAAATTGGTTAAGTATATTACAAACCAATATAATCGTAAGTATAGGAAATAGAAAGCTTGCATCACAAGAAAGATAATAAATAATAAGAATAATTGTTTTCAAAGAGAATATAATTGTTCACTCGTTGATCCAATTGTATTAGGATGAATAAAAATTAAAAATATAGTTGTATTGGGATTCATAGCCATATTTCTTCTCTTGTTTGAGATTAATGGGTAATCAATTAATAATAATAATGACCATGGTGGTTTAGTGACAAAAAAAACAGAAAATTATAAGGAGACCAAAACCGAGATATGCAATAAATTCCAACTAGAAATCCAAATACGATTAGAACACAGATTAAATTACACCATGAAACTAATCTATTTGCCTTGTGATGCATGCAATCATCGTATCAACAAAACATGAATCACCAATTACTACGCCTCAAAAGATTCTCTTCTGTGATCTTCGTACCGTCCGACCGACTATCTTTTGCAAGCCCTTAAAAAAAAAAAACAAGATTTGATTAATAAACAGATTAAACACAAGAGAATCACTTAAACTTGTTGCAGCTGTTATAAAAAATCTCGTCTTTCGCAGCGCGCAAATTACCTCGATGGTCCTCTATATAAGTTGCGGTAGTCTAGGAACTGGTGTCGGCCACCATGTCAGCACAAATGGGAGTTTGTATTCGGACTACTCCTTAAAAATCTTGTCACGAATCTTGAACATAATCTTGTCTTCCATCTTTGACAAAATTCTTGTGCGAAGGTTGAGCATGAAATTCTCGTCATCCATAGTTAGATACAAAATTTCCTTGTTATTTGGGTCCAAAGTTACACCTTGTATCTCGTTTTCTTCCGGATTTATCATCTCCATCTCCATGCGTTTACTGTTTTCCAGAAAGAAATTTTCAAATCCTCCATGGATGAATTCTTCGTCGCCATTCAAGTCCAAAACTAATAAAATATTGGTATCTTCGTCGTCAGCGTAAATCTTGAGACACCCTCGGTACACACCTAGGTACTTGGTCGAAAATCTGTCTGAATCAATATCAACCAGACGACATTTGTAACTCGGATCAGTAATATCTTCATCACCATCCTTGCGACTAGTTCTAACAGAGTTGTTGATCAGGAAGGGATCAACACTGAGAAGAAATTCACCATAACTCATCCAATACAGCATTCTGTTGGAAGCAATAGCATAGCAACCATCGCAATCGATGGAATTGAGCCGAATATCTTACAGGGATGATACAACAGACTCCCTCCATTCACTGGTTTCAGGAGAGAAAATTTGCACTTTGAATTCGCTGCATGGCATCCTATAACGGTGAGAAATCAATCTCACAACCCTGCACGCTGCACCTGTACTCAGGATTAAGCTATACAATATATCCTTTCGGGTTGTCTTTCGCATACTTGTAGTAGGGATGATCACACATGAATCCCTCCGGCAGTGGCTCCATCTCTTTGTTACATGGAGGTGGGGGAGGCAGATCAATCCATTGCTGTGTGTATGGATTGCAGATGTAGTAACTGCGTTGATTATACTCACCCGCACAACACAAAAGTAGGTCGTTATATGTACCTACCACTTCGACGAACTGTTATTTCAAACCATGAAGTTTCTCGAGTTTTCTAAGAAAAGGATTTAGGGGCTTGGCCATTATATCAACGAGTTCTTTTAGGATGCTATTTATTAGTGTGATCGGCGTTTGGGCATGATATTCAATTTGCAGATTTATAAAGCGGCCAACAAAATAAGATTCAGAGATAAGAGTGCACCAACGCTTTGACACGCACTTGCATTGAAAAACAAACTTAGAACAAGGAAGTCGACAAAGAATTTCAACCAATACAACATCTGGGAGATCATTAATGGTGCTAATAATAATCATCTCCCGTTGCGATGGTTGTACTCTTATTGACGATGATCGTTGTGAATGAGGAGATGACTTTCTACGCCACATCCTTTTAGTAGCACCTCTCATGGCGGCTCACAGAATAAAGCTTGCATAATATCAGAACAAAAGCCGATCTATATATAATGGTAAGTATACAGAATCAAAGCTTTTGTCACAAGCAAAATAATAATAGTAATATTAATATTAATAATTCTAATTCTAATTCCATTATTAAGAGGTATTCATCAATTTCCCCCTTGAATTTGTGATCATTGGCCAATTTGGGGCGGGGGG
>JADOBS010301816.1:0-12743 GCA_015708375.1 Cydonia oblonga
AAATCAAAAAAAAAAAAAAAAAAAAAAAAAAAAATGTACAATAAAATTCCATAAAAACATTTACATTATACACTAAGTGCCCGTTTGGAACTGATTTTGGGAAGGCTAAAATCACTTATGATAGTAAGCACATGAGAGGTACTTTTGTCACTTCCAGAATCATTCCCAAATGGACTCTCAGTCGACTTTCTTTTAAGCAATGTAAAAGGCCTTCTTTTTTTTTTCATCAGTACAAGTGATGAAATTAGAAACTCACTGTTGATAACTCGGCCCTTTAATTTGAGATTTGAGTGAAAAAGCATGTCTCTTGAGGAGCTCCATGTAAAGCCTATATGCTATTGGCTGGACACGTCGATTCGGAATAACCCTATGGAAAGAAAAGAAGCAACTACAAAGTTTATTTATGTTTATGGAATTCTCTATAGAGAATGTCAGTCCTTTATAAATAGGGAGTTTTAACGAAAAGCTCACGGTACTGTTCACTTTAACGAAAAACCATATTTTTACACTAAAAAGTCAAACCTGATACTATTTAATAACGAATTTGTATCGATATTTTTGATAATTTGTCAACATATATCAATATGTTTTTGTTGCTGACATGCTATCACAATGATATCGAATAGGGTGCAACATGGGTTTTATTTGTACATGAAAGTGCAACACATGAACAGTTTTCATTCAACAAAGAACAACTACAAAGTCTAATCTTTTGAGAATTCTCTGTGCATAACGTACATTGTTTAAGGATAGATTTGTATTGACATGGTCGATAATGTGCCAATATCATGTCAGTACGTTTTGTTATATCGACCATTCAATCCTTAATCAAAACAGAAACACGGACCTGGAAGAAAGCAAAGCAAGAACAAGCATGGAGGGCACCATGTTGAAAACCAAGGCCTTCTCAAGAAACTTCCACATAATCGGCACGTTGTTTTCCCAACAAATATGCGAAACCAAAACGTCGGCGAGCTCTATAGATGGCAGGGAAACCCCGGCAGAGGCCAAATTCGACGAGACTTCAATCGACCAAAGAAGAGGATCGCTACCCTTTTCTTGAGCCTCCTTGGTCTGCATTATCACAACATCCCAGAGGCTGCTCGGTTCGGGATCCGCCATTTCTCGATCACAATGGTCAGTGTTTGGGGTTGTTTCCGGCGACAGAGAGATATTTCGGGTGGTGGAGAATCAGAAGAATGTTGAGGGATTGTCTTTTGGATTTGCTCCACATTCTGCGACTCTGCGTGATGTGCATGTGTGTGTTTTTTGGTCTTGAAACTGAAGCGGTCAAACATGGAGAAAGTCAAATTGGCTGTAAGATTGACACTTGGATTCTATATTGTTGAGGAAAAAAGTTGGGAATTTAGAACAATTTTGTAGAGATCATTAAACTGTGGTTATGCTGATTCTTTTTTCTTCTGGGATAACTAAAATGTTATGCGGATCTCTTAACATGTCAACATATTTTATTGATTACAAATTTAGAACGCTATCGATACATTATCAATGATACATTGAGAATAGATGTATGTACTTTAGCTGGATTATACGACTCGTATTGGGTTTAAAAGGTTAGGTATTCATAATTTATTGCACAAAAGAATATGAAATATATTATAAATAAAATTTGAAAGAATAACTCTAATTAGGCGCACAAAACCTACAAATCTGCTACAAACTCTCTAATACAGTTGGATCCTACGTACTATGAACGGATCCCATGGACTATTTGAGAAAAGAAAGAAATTAGAATTTGCACGAAGATGGACAGTGTAAACAAGCACTTTGCTCTCTAATTTTTCAGGGAACAAAACTACGCAACTTTTTGCTACAAAATGCTGCAGATGTTTCCGACGATAAATCTAATCTACAACCATTTTTAACATTTACATCCGACCTCCTAAAACCTTAAACCTGCGTTGAGGGAATGTACTTTACATCTCATTTTCGACTATGAGTTCAGCCGCCGCTCCCATTGTACCGACGCCTCCAATCCCCAGCAAGGCCAGAGCAAGCTCTTCCTCGTTCCACTGCCTCAGACCATTACTCAGTCTCTTCAACACGTCTACATCCACCTCGAGCACCCAATGTGGTGTGCAACCGACCATTAGGGTTACAAAACCCGACACATAGGCACGCCATGTTGCAGAATCACAACCAAGTGATATCTTCCCATCCAGTGCACTTGCAAGAAACTCCATGTGGATATGTAGGATTTTAGGACGCCGTTTTGATGCTGATGATGACGAGTCAACACCCCAAGCAAAAGCTCCACAGAGCACTGCGAAGTATGCAAGTGCATAGCCGCAAAGCATGGGAACCATTCCTTCTGACCCTTGTTCCTGCTCGGAGCCATGCGTAGATATAAACCAAGAAGGCAAGGCTTCTGTGATCAATGACTGAACCAGACACAAGCCTCCTGTTAACCATACTAAAGATGCCCCGAGTGAAGCTGCTTGTTTCACCCGAGACATTGCTCCATCAAGTGAAACCTGTTGATATCTCATTGGGTTTCTTGTTGTCTTCGACTTCTCCAATCTCTCTTTAGGATGAGCACTGCATGCTATCTCTCTTACAGAATGCATCAAGATAGTAACAATCTCTTCTGTCATGAAGACAATATCTGTAATTGATCGGTACACACGTAGGTAAAGAATCCCTGGTGCAACAGGGGAAATCCCACCACAGAAATGGGATCCAAATCCATGGCCAAGAAGTGCTCCAACACCACCATTGCTTGAAATAGGAGTGGCATTCAGTCCAAGTGTGGCAGTAAAGCAGCTTTTAAGAAGCTGAACCATTGAATCACTGTTCTGGAGGAAAACAGTCCGAGATGCAGAAAAGACAAGGAAGTCGCTCCATCGCTTGGCCTTTTGAGTCCAAAGAGATGCGACAATTGGCATACAAGGCCACGGGCAACCAGCTGCAAGGCACTCCAACGTGGGGCCAGCCAAACTGAGGAAGCGTTCTGATGCTCGGTCAATCTTGTAAGTAATAGTAAGACTCACGAAGGCAGCTAGGGGCAGTGGAAGTGTAGCTGGAGAGCTTCCACCTGTAATAGTTAAGTCTCAGTCAAAATACTAGAGGTGACAAAACAATATGGGGAAAATGGAAAGAAAAGAAAATCTGTCCCAGAACATGTAATAGCTTTACATTCCTTCTCGTTACAAGTTCGTGATAGGGGAAAACCTGCAGCAAGGCTAGGGACATGAACACCAGTAGCAGCTAGGATTTTCTTAATCTGTTCCTCAACATAGGATAGATTCACAGCCGGACTGGGCCAATCTGTTCCATTCATAAAAACTGGTTTCCAAATACCCCGAGTTACTTCAGCAGAAAAGTAGCTCACAATGGTTGCCAAAGATGCAGGAAGAAAATCTGCTAAATCCTTAAGCCCTGAAATAGAGAAAAATCCAGTTATCTACTATATTTCGCCAGGGTGTAATGACTTCTTTCTCTCTTAAAATTGAGGGCGACATGTAGTAATTCATAAAAATAAAAAATATATTTCGTTCAATTACATCTACAAGTCAAATGTATATGACCTCGAGAAAATCTAAAATACCCAGTCAGATGAAATCCAATGATACGGTTACTAAATATTAACTCAATCAAACATTCCGGATTTAGTTTTAAGAAAAATCAAATTCAAAAACTATTTCATACATTTTCCTGGGTATTGCTGTATGCAAGTAACAAACCATTAACAGAAACTGAGATGAGGACACAAGGCTAACCTGTAGCAAGTTCACGAGGTGAAAGTTTTCCATGAGCACAGGCCGTTAGAGCAGCATCAACCACAAAGGGAATAGCTTCCAGGATATCCCAGGCAGGTAATTTAGGTCTCAGAGAGTTGTCTTCATTTCCGGGTCCCGAAGAACTACTACTTGGAGAATTAACAGAAGTTATAGACTGGCTTCCTCTGTTAATCTTTGTGAACATCATGTTAAGAAGCCCATCAACAATCTGATGGACAGGGGTTCCGTGAACAAGACCAGAGAGGGTTGAGGCTATACAAGCTTGATGCTGTCTATACCAAACTTTTAGTTTTGGAAATGAGTCCACAAATACAGGTTCTGGAGATGATGAACTTGCAACAGCAGAGAGTCTCCTCTTATTTCGGTCCTGGTGAGCACTTCCGGAAGATACTAGGTAAGAGTTTCTTACAGATAGGAGGTACTCAGGTGTAAGTCGGGATGCAACCGTGGGTACATCTCCCACCCCATGCTCAAGAGGAGGATGATTAAACCTCCACAGCTTCAAAAGGAGAGTAAATGCATTCGAAAACACAGCATGAGCAGAGATTTGTTCTCCTGTTGATAGAGTCCAGGAGACATTGGGAACAAATGAACCAAACACCTCACAAATCGGCATCAATGAACATGCAAGTTGTGGGACCTGGTAAGAAAATTAAATGACAGTAGTTTATGAGGCTCTTGTAACTAATTAGCTGTAAGTAAAGGGTGTGCTCAATCACTGAATCTAAGATGTGACAAACCCTAACAAGATTATACTGTATCCGTCACACTTAGTTAAGTAAAACATATACATACCAAGCCATGTAAAGAGAAAATCTGAACGCAGTCTACAGATGCTATTCCAACAATGAGGACATTCAGCATCGGTGCATAACCTATTAAATGGCTGTCATCCCCAGAATAGTCAGCCGGAACCGGAGGGGACAGTAATCTAATGATAAAATGAGCAGTGTGTTCCTGCATAACAGGTGAACTATAAGTTAATTAGAAAGCTGAGTGATTGGTAGAAAATGGCAAGAAATTTTAGTATTCAAACAGGCAAGTGCGAAAAAGTAACTGCATTGTGCTATTGTGGGCAAAGAAATCAGAATATATATCAAGTCTTAACAAAATTGTTTTCTTCACCTGTACATTCCATCCTCTAATTAGGGAGGCGCCACACAAAACAGTAGCAGCAGAAATCTTCTCACCGTTGGATCCATTGACTGCAACCTCAAATACTTTCTCGAGTTCTGCTAAGCTTCCATCAAATCCATGAGCTTAATTCAGTAGCTTTACCTTTGGATAAATTTACAAAAAAGAGCATCTGATATACCTGGCTTCAGGAAAGAAAACGGAGTAACTGAAGACCAGGCCATCGTCAAAGAAGCTTAAAAAGGTAATCTAAAGGTCATCTATCTATACAGAGTTCCCCTTTAACATTTTGCACACTACCCCGCCACTTAGACATAGGAATCATAATGCTAGTGGACAAAGGTATCCATGTACGACATCAATTAGATTATTAGATTCTTAAACTCCTGCAAACCAAATGTAAACCCATGTAAAACCTCCATCCTAAGTAGTGCATTTATGCATGAACTCAAAAACCTAGAACTTAGAAATCACCTATTGATGGGCCTTCAGAAAGTGGTAATCCGATTTAAGGAATCAATAGTTACCAGAGAGAAAAAACTGCCTATCCACTTATATTTGACACATGTAGTATAGGAACAGCGGTTTCAAGCCAGAAAAGCAGCAAGGAACTAATTTAATTACAACATGAATTACTAAATGTAACATAATTAAAAGGTTTAATGTAAGTATACCTTGAAGCAGGACTGGAAACCAAAGAATTAGCCATTGCTGGAGTAAGCGTAGCCCCCAACATAAATGACGACCAATCAAGCCCTTGAGTTGGCACGCCATGAGGTAACTGGTTGATGCGCCCATTAACATAACCCGGCCAGGAATATGCAGAGGTATCCAGTAGACTTCTAGCAATACAGGCCTCAACTATCAAATGACGCATGTTTCCAGCTGTAAACAAATACATAAACCTAAGATTAGAATGCCTAACATTAACCGGTATACATTGACTCCAGAAAACAATATACAGTATCAACCTTGAAGTTGCTTATGGCACTCACCATTATAGACAAACCAAAAAGAACTATACTAAAACCTTGAAACAGGAATAACATAGGAGAATAAAATAAGGCTGAAAGAAAAAAAGAAAAACTCAACAAGGAAAAATCGCAATAACCATGGACAGCAATGTGCAACACAGTTCTAAGGGTTTTTATGTTGAGCAGTAGACATTTGAAAAATGAATAAGAAGATTATTTTAGTGAACTGCTTAGCCATGCTCCAAACATCCATTTATTTCAAATTGGTGCCACTTCTAACTCTTCTTTCATGTTGAAGCAACTCATTGACATTGAATTAGAGCTAGATCATATTACTCACAGAAGTTGACAGGCATGTCCATATTACTCACAGAAGTTGATAGGCATGTTCATATTACTCACAGAAGTTGATAGGCATGTCTTTCATACTGATGCACTCAAAGTATCTGCTCCCAGCACTGACACCTGAAAGGATCAGTATTGCTTTTGCGGCAGCCTGATTGGCAGCTGAAACAACAGACTGTGGCGGAGTCAGCAAACCCTGATAATCACCCAGTGTTTGTAGGCTAGAGACTAAATCATTGCGGCGCTGTCCTAGAACCTCTTCTTCTTTCCAGCGATTGATTGAGCCACATTCATTTTTGTTGGTTGGTGCAATTTCCTCCTCCTCAATCAGATCAGCAACCACAAGTGTTGTGATACTCAATAGCATGCATAAGCGGGTGTCGAGGCGAGGCACAGGCCCCTCTATGGGATACCTTTCCTACACGGAATAAAAGAAATATAAAAAAGAAGGCATAACTAATATATTTAAAAAGTAAGTAAATCTGGTGCCAACTCTTATACCAAAAAATTATTGATGGCATGCATCCTAACAGTAAGAGCTTAAGTTTTTCAAGATATGGGAAGCCAATGCATTTCTAATGGTGTTATAGCAGAGCTGCAGAAGATTCTGTGTTAAAATCCCTACAACTGGAATCTCCCAATTTACATTAAATTTCATAGGTTGGACTTTCTAGCAATGAAATGAGACCTACATGTGAGAGAAGTTTTGAATATAAAAATAGTCGTGACTCACGTATTAAGAGAGTAAACAACTTAAGCTTTTAGGACCAGTGATAAAATACAACCAATTTTTCCTTTCAGTTACAATAAATCAACAAATTATATCATTGAGCAACAACTTTGATGCACTATGGTTACCAAATAGACAATCAACCGGCACGATTGTCTAACTCATAAAGTTTTAGAACTTTGTAAGAAATTTTGCCAGTCACCAATCAAAGTTGACAGAAGTACCCAAATCAAGTTGCTTAAACTTCTATGACATATGGGTCCGGTCGTGTTAAACTTATATGAAATATGGCTAGTAGGATGTTTATAGGGAGTATTAAGATTCTGTTCAGGAAACATGCTAACCATTCAGACAGAAGAGGACAAATTTTTAAGTTATTCAAAACAGAAACGAACCCTCTGTACAAGACGAAGAGCTGCTATCCAAAGGCCTAAAAAGGTATCATGCCAGCTTGTGCTATTTATTGCTCGAAGGGTTTTAACCAAACCTACAAAACAAAACCTTGCTTTTTCATTCTCACAGAACTGGTTTCATAAGAACAAATAGTAATTTAATACTACTTTAAGAACAAGGGATAAAATTTGTGTTTACCAGTAATTACTTCAACAGCACTTGTTGCGTCAACTTGATATCCATCCATGGCATCTTCTAATACAAGATCAAGAGGAAGCCACAAAGCAGAACGACTAGTCCCGTGACACAGACCAGCAGAAGTGAGAGATCTATAAGCCATCACTGCATGATACTTCAGCAAAGAAGTTGTTTTACATTCTCGAGGCAAGACCATGCGACCATCTGAAGTCAAGTTTACAAGAGCCTCTGCAGTAAGAGTTTTCGAAGTTCTTAATGCTAATGAGTTTGATGCAAGCATCTGTAATCGTTGAGTAAAACTTGTCCAATGTACAGGCCTGAAAAAGTGGGTCGGCATGTTAAGCAATCTCTTGCAGTGAAGGCAATGATCAAGAAGGAAACTGATCAAGGTACTGGTGAAAGGAAAAGTTAGTCTTTAATTTTCGGACTTGGTGGCAAATGAAATGAAAGAAAAACACAACACATACAACGAATTTCCAACGTAAATAGAAGGAAATCTGTTGAAAGAACATTCAAAAAATTTCATACGGATATAACTTGAGTACTAAGGCCATCCAATGCTTCAGAAAATTAAATATTAAAGTCATACAAAATAAAGGGAACTAGGACGAAATATAGATGCAATTGATAAAGGGAACAAGAACTTACAAGTTTCGGCGAGCCAAGTCAAGAATTCTTGATGTTGCATTATTTTGAAGAAATTGCCCAACTATCTCAATGGCCATGACGGTATTTGCTTCCAGCAGTATTTCATTGTGTTCACTCCTCTTCGCATAATAACTACCCTCACAATCTATCTCCATTTCTTGAGGTTCAATTGCCCATTTGGACTTCTTTTCGAGGGTACAGTTCAGAAATCCTTCATCATCTAATGATGCATCAACCAATTGCCATACAATTGAAAATAAAAACTCAACCACAAGAATCCCAGGGTCACTTGCTGGAAAACCAAAATTCCAGGAAAGATGAAGAACAGATTCTATAGATTTCATGATTCTGTACGAAGAATATAGGTACAAATTCCAGATACAATGTAAGCACCATTGTCAGTACAATGTAAGAAAACAATATTCTGTACTAAAGATAGCTTACATTTGATAATTTGGCCCGTTTATCTGAGATTTAAGGGTAAAAATGTGTCTCTTAAGGAGTTCCAGGTAGAGTCTATATGCCACCGGCTGGGAACGTCGACTTGGAATGACCCTGTAGAAAGAATGATAGACAACAATAAGCCCGTTAAGAGAGTTTCCACTTTCCTCCAACACAAGGGAGCAAGCAGTTTCTCACAAGTGAAACCGTACAACGGCAAGTTAAGAAAAAGTGAACATAACTAGATCGGGAGAAAGAAACAAACAGAACCCAACCATCCAAATCCTGTACCAGCACATCAGTGGCAAGCAATGCAGCCTAAGATCAGTAATCTGCATGCCACTTGATACTTCAAAATAAATATTTTTGCAAATACGTAATAATCAATGCCACACGCACTCATCAATGTAACACATTGTTGATCCATGAATTTAATTGAGTTCGCAAGCAAATGAAGATTAAATTAGGATGATCACATGTCTAGCCGCTCTTTGCTCGGTTGAAAGAAATATAGGAATAAAGACGCCAAAAGTATATTAACGCATCTAAGGAATGAAAACTCCACCCTACTAATGTCGTTACAATAATTTGGCTCACTCATTATCCTTTTTCCCTTTGGCTTCTAGGAAACATTAGAAAGAATGCTTAACAACATTGATCGTACTGACAACCGAGACAGGGAAAACCGAGACGGAAATTATAGAAGTATCAACTTTTATAAGAAAAACATAAAGTACAAGGACAAACATGTGAGCCCATTCCATGATTTGAAATGTGGGGGAATGCTAAAGAAAAGTCTGAAATTTAAAAAATGTCAAGAAAATAAAAAGGAGTATTTGTGCAACACATTAATTTCTCCTCCTAGTCAACTGAAACACAAGAATATGCTACAATTCACCAAACATATCCTCCTTGTCCTAAACAACACCAACAATTTAAGATTCTGGTATTACTCCATTTTCTAAGCAACCAAACAAAACAGTACAGAAAACCCATTAAAACACAGATAGCAATGAATCAAACAGCAGGAGGGCAAAACAAAAGATGAAACCTTTAAACTAATTCACACCCTTTATCTGATCCCAACTGAAAAATGTCTCAAAAGAACCTCATTTAAAATCCACAAAACCGCAGACCTCGACTTATAGTCAAGTTGGCTAGAGTAGAGTGCTTCCCACTGTGCATCCAAAGTTCGAATTCTCCTTCCCGTACTTAAAGATGAATTTCGTGTAGATTATCTTTATCGATTATCAAAAAATAATTCTAAAAATCAGAACCCACCCAAAAAAACTAAAACCCAGAAACCAAGAATCTTCAAACAGCAAATCTGAGAGCAAAAGCACAAACCTTTGTGAAAGCAGAGCAAGAACAAGCATGGGGGGCACAATCTTCAACATCAGAGCCTTCTCCAGAAACTTCCACGTGATGGGCACGTTGTTCTCCCAGCAAATGTGAGAAACCAACACGTTGGCGAGCTCCACTGAGGGCAAAGAAACTCCCATGGAGTTCAAGTTGGAGGACAACTGTATGACCCAGAGCAGAGGATCACTACCCTTTTGCTGTGCCCCTTTGGTCAGCTCCACCACACTGCCCCAGAGACTGCCTCGGAAAGAACCCTCCATTTCTGAGTCAGATTTTGGTTATGGTTTTGGAATTTGGAGTAGGTTGGTGAGAATGTATGGAAAGAGAGAGGAGAGAGAGGGGAGAGAGCAGATCAACAAATGCAGAGAGGTGACTGTGATCAATGAGACAGAAAGGGAGAGAATTGTTTCATTGTTCTATGCTCTGTTTTTGTTTTTTTTAAGTTGTGAATTTTTATGTATAAATTGCCTAAAATTGGTGTTAGAAATGGAAATGTACTGCGTAAGGGGTAGTATTGGGATTTAGGTTTTTCTTCTGCCTATGCATGGCAATGGCATGTATCAGATTCTCCTTAACATCTCTATTAACTGTTGTATGCTTTTTTGTATTGTACGGTGGTAATGCTCACCATTTAAATTTGTGTCTATTCACAACCTTGATCTTGAAATTTAAACTCATCTAACGATAATAACTAGAATGATGAGTATTGTGATTATTGTCATTAATTGAAGATGGCGAACAAAAATGCATTCTTTTGTGTTTACTTTTCTATCTAATTGACCATTCGACAAGAAAAACCAAACTTGTGTCATTTGGACATTCACGAGAAGTCACAATTTAATATGGAAATCACAATCAATATATTATTATTTTTACATTCGCGTAAATCGAATTTGAGATTTTCTGCACGAACTTAAAACTGTTGTATCCTTTTTTGTATTGTACGGTGGTAATGCTCAATTGCTAACCATTTAAATTTGTGTCTATTCACAACATAGATCTTGAAATTTAAACTCATTTAACAATGATAACTAGAATGATGAGTATTGTGACTATTGTCATTAATTGAAAATGGTGAAAAAAAATGCATTCTTTTGTGTTTACTTTTCTATCTAGTTGATCATTCGACAAAAAAAACCAAACTTATGTCATTTGGACATTCACAAGAAATCATAATTTAATATGAAAATCACTATCAATATATTAATTTTTTTATATTCGCGTAAATCGAATTTAAGACTTTCTGCGCGAACTTAAAACTGAATGTGGTTAGATCAAAGGTGATCATGTGCAGACACTCTCTTTAAGATTATCAAGTACCTACAAATGTTAGAACCAAAATCGTGTCCCCACCAATGTACCAGGTACAAGTTGTCGGATCCAATTCCAACCCCACAGGCACCAGAACTGCTCGACTTTCAGTTGCAAGTAACCAAGGGTAAATATGTAACCTTACACTGACCTTTCTCATGCGTGAGCCCAACCCTGGCCCACAAATGATAGCCAATCCATAAGGTTCAATGACAACCAATTCACAAGGTGAAAAACTTTGCCAAAAAACAAAAATTCATAAGGTGAAAAACCATAGTGGTTTGTGGTAGGTGGTTGATAAGGCCACTAGAGAGAGAGAGAGTTGGGTTGGTCCACCTCCAAGCAAATTAGTTAGGACTTATGAGGCTTTAGGCATGGGAAGGGAGAAGGTGGTCCTCCTTTTCCCCCACTTCTTCCACTGGGAACCAGTACGTGAAGAAGTTCTTGGTTATGTTGTCGCAATCCTTCCTACTCATGTTGATGTTATGTCTTGGTAGGTAAGCAATAGTGTTGGGGCATTTTTGATTGTATCTCTATTATCCAATTCAATGATTTAAGAAAAATCTAAAAGTTAATTAGTGTTGTTCAACATTAATCTGGGGCGTTGAGGTTCATGATTTATGTGAATAATAACCGGAAATGCCTTCATTTGGGCATCTTATATATTAACTACTCTAAACTTTAGGTGCTTTAGATGTTTAGGGCATTAACCTTGAAAAGTCTCAACTAATGCGGTTCAAGCTCCCACAACAATCTTTAGCTATAATAATTCTTCATGAGAGACATGGGATTGTGTGTGGAAAACATGGTGTACTTGTTTGTGACATTGACGTTGATTTTACTCGTTGCAATTGATTTAGCTGAAACAATTTTTTCGGTTATGAATACTATGAAGAATTCACATCGTATAGAATGAGAGATCAATGATTGGATAATAGCTTTGTTGTGTGCATTAAGAAATATATTTGCATTTTCTTATAGAAATATTACAAACGGTGTAATATATATGGAAATTAATATTAGAAAATTTGTGTTTGTTCTAATAAGAAGTTTACAGATTTGAGTCTTTGCTTATAGAATTTTGTTAACCACATAAGTTACAGTTGCCTCTGCAGAAAGAAGTTTTTCAAAATTAAAATTGATCAAATCTTATCTATCATCAACTTTGTCACAAGAAATATTATGTAAACTTAATTAGTACATTTGCATCTAAAAACATAAGACGTGTAATATTTAAGTAATTTTTTTTTTTTATATTTTTCTTCTTTTGATATTAATTGTTAAGGGATTATATCACAAATGGTCCCTGAAATTGACCTCATCAATCATGATGGTCCCTAAAATTGAAAATCGATCAATGTAGTCCCTGAATTTTAACCCTGCGAATCAATGTCGTCTTTCTGTTAGTATTCCGTCCAAATTAACTTTAAAAATGGTTAAACTATC
>JADOBS010301817.1:0-12747 GCA_015708375.1 Cydonia oblonga
ATCATCATCACCATCGCCGCTTCCTCCAGGTTCCAAGGCAGGTCGCCTCAGCCGAAGCTTCAACCGGAGTCGGAGGCGAGCGTTTCAGAACCTCCGGCGGTTTACGAGCCGGTGTATAGCGAGCCGGAGGTTGTTCATGAGCTGAAGTCTGCGGTTGTGATCAAACCCGAGTCGGAGGCGGTTTACGAACCGAGGTATCGAGAGCCAGAGGTTGTTTCTAATCTGACACCGGAGTCCGAGGCGGTTTCCGAACCGAGGTATCGAGAGCCTGAGGTTGTTTCTAAGCTGACACCGGAGTCGGAGGCGGTTTCCGAACCAAGGTATCGACAGCCCGATGTTGTTTATGAGCTGACGTCTGCGGTTGTGATCAATGGGTATGTAGAAGAAGCAGTGCCTGAGGCGGCTGAGATTGAAGATGATCGTGAATACGAAGACAAGCTTGTGATCTTGCCGCCGAAGAGTATGGTGGAGTCCGATGAGATTGCTTTGCCGGTGGAGAAACCTCCAGTTTCGGCGAGATTCAGTCACCGGAAACCGGCTAGGTCTATTCCTGAAGGTATTTTCATTTTCATTTTCGTAACCCAAATTTCATTTTTAAATAGTTTAATCGTAATTACGGTTCGTTTGAGATTGTTTTAATAAGTAGCACTTTTGCTCGTTGCAGACAAAAATTTTTATTAAAAATTAAAAATACAAGAAGTATTTTCAGTTATTTAAAAATATTTTTGCCATTTTGAGAGCATTCTTTCTCACTTTCGAAAGATGCATGCTTTTTAAAATCCAAAAATGCTTGTAATAATTTCTAACGAAACATTTTTAATAACGCTTTTAGTTATCTGAATACATTTTACAGTATTTGAAACTATTTTCGATCATTTTAAAAACGTTTTCGAACATTTGTTATCGGTAAATCAAGTAACGGCATACAAGTTTTGAAAACAAAGCAGAGTTCAAATGTGGTGTGCATATGTCTGTATCATACCCGGTGTTGCACAATGTCTAATAAGCCCTTTTATAAATGCTACGTTGAAAAGTAAAAGATTTCTAGCTCAAAGGGGTAATGTGGACATTTCACTGACGTATTTTACCGCGAAATTTAACAGGTGGGAAGCCGTTGAGGGTGGCGAAGCCGAAACGGAACGACACGCTGGAGAACACGTGGAAGGCGATAACGGAAGGTCGGTCGATGCCGTTGAGCAGGCACACGAAGAAGTCCGAGACGTTGCCGAATCACGGCCGTCAGTTCAAAGTTGACTTGACGTCGGCAGTGGACACGTCAGTGATGGTGAAGGCAGAGACGTTTAAGGAACCAACCAACCAAAGCCTGACAGCTGTCGCCGCCGGGGATGGCAGTGGAGGGAGGCTGAAGAAAGAGCCGTCGCTGAGTCAGGACGAGTTGAACCGCCAAGTGGAAGCGTTCATAAACAAGTTCAATGAGGAAATGAGGATGCAGAGACAACAGTCTTTGGATCAGTACAAGAAGATGGTCAACGGTGGAAGCCATTGATACCCAAATTTGGTCAAAGGTTTTTTTCATCTAATTTAATAGATTTTATTTTTAATATTTCATTTGAATTAATTTTAACCCCAAAAAAGGAAAAAAGAACAAAATTACAATTAGGGTTTATGAGGAAATATTAAATATATGTTGGTCTGTTTAGCAAGGAAACCTTTTTTTATCTTGTTATTTCTTTTTTGTTCTTTTGACTGTAAAGGACCGTAAGAAATTTTAGAAGTGTTCATTTCGATGTAATTTTTTTGTTATATCACGATTTTCGTAAGTGCTTAGAAATATCAGATATTTCTAATTTTATAATCGTTAGATTCTTGGTCAAAAATAGATACTACTCTACTCTAGTTTTTGAAAAAGATGATTTAATTGAAGTGCACGGCAAATGATGCATAATATCTTAGCCAACTGGCATAACCACGACTATTAATACTCCGACAGTTGTGAAAACCCTACTCATGTAGGTGGACCATGTCATTATCACCTATCTTAATTAGTTTATCCAAGTTTATAATCTTTATGTTACCTGATGAAGACCCAGTCCATAACTATAAGTAGTGAGTACTCAAGGCTTTCCATCTGTCCATAGTCTTAATTATTTACGAGGAAACTAATGAAAAATGCTTTAAAAATTTAAATTTTAACGATAACGACAAAATAAAAGATAAAATAAATAGTATCAGAATTAATTTTTTAATATAAAAATATAATTTTTCATTAAAGTAAATAGTACCGAAACTTTTCGTTAAAGTTTCTTTATTTAAGCCCTAACTTAAAAGTTATCCAAAGTCCAAAATCCAAATTATATAAGATTACTCGTGTAAACTCTTGATTTGATGGCTTGTATTCAAAGACAACGATTGAGACGTACTTGACTCTTTGAGAAAGAAATGATTAAGAAGAAAAATATTCAAGATTCAACACCTCACCTAATATGCCGACACCCGCATAGTATCAGGCTCACTTGGCTGGGCCAGATGTGTTGGCCCGATGTAATCCAGATGTCGGATCCTAGAATTTCTCCGAATGTAAAATCATGCAGAAGCAAGTTATGAGAAAGTTACATTAAAGAGAATCGAACCGGGGAGTTTCCAAATTGACATAGCAGCCTTTTCAGTTACCAACTCGGGCGTACTCCGGGATGAACCTGTAAACGGGTCGGGTTTATTGGATTTTGGATCAAATTCAACCCAACCCGTTAAGTTAACGAATTACCCGAACCCAACCCGTTAAGCTAACGGGTCATCCGTTTCACCCGTTAACGACCTGACCCGTTAAGTAGCACCCACCCAAATACTAATATTAACGGTTCGGGTCGGGTCGGATCCAAAATGCCACCTCTACTCCGGGACACCAAAAGATCAAGAGAACGTACGGTTGTGTTAAATAATTTTGTCAAGCTAACCACTTACGAGAGATGCTTAAAATATACAGGTTCAAATACAACGGCAAGGGGGACAAAAATAAACATGAATACGGTGGTTAGTGAACATACACGTCAAAATTGCTCGCAGATCAGGCGCCTCGTTTTAGCCTTTTTATTCTCTCAAGGGCACCAAGGCGGCTGCCATCGTCCTTGGTATCAGCATCTCCGGCCTCATCTTTTTCGGCCTCCTTTCTCTTGTTAGCCAACTCTCCAAAGACAGCATCCGGGACCACCTTCTGTGCAATTTGAATTTCCACCCTTTCGTCGTCTTCTGAATCATGTTCTTCTGGTAGCTCAATGTCTTCAGGATTTGCGGTAACTTTGATCCCTCCGTCAGTCTGTTGAATTGCTCCAGCACTCACAAAGCCTATTCTACTGTTATCTTTAGAGGTAGTATCGTTGGCCACAGGTGCCAACTGCCTCTCTAGAGCAGCCATTTCATCTTCGGGGACTCCTGCCTGTTTCAACTTGTCTTTTGCCTCGTCCATGTTCAGCCTCTGATCCTTTTGCATCATATACTCGGGTAGAATAAAGTGCGTCTGGTGGAACGATAAAAATGAGAATTAAAATGAGCAATTCAGGAACCCTTTCTCTGAGACCCTAACAAAACATTTACCTAAATTGCTGGAGAAAAAAAAATTTGAAAGTAATAAACATTTTAGATAAAACCAGGTATGGAACTAATGAACTTACCTGGCTATAGCTTGCAGAAACACTTCGTTTAATTCGAAGCATCTCCCGGAAGGTATCTTCATTTCCGTGTTGCACTTCAAACTCATGCCATTTGTTCCAGAAATCCACATCAGATCGTGGATCTGAAAACTGTGACGCAAATGTATACACTCCCCGAGCACGATCAATTTCTCCCAAGCTCTTCTCAAGCTCAGCAAACTTTAAACACATTGTCTTCACATCTTTGTCTGGAAGACCAGAATCTATGGCCTGCTGGTATATATCCCTTGTTTTCGGGACGCCAAATATATCCGTGGCACGAGCAATATAGATTTCATACATGCCCAGTTTCTCATGGTTTGGAACGGCCTTAGTTGCTTCATCATAGACTTTCATCGCCCGCTTTGATAGGCCATAATCCTCCTCCAGCTTTGCATATTGAAGATACAAAGGTTTCTTCGCATCAGCAGGGGCCTGATATACCATGTTAAGGTTAGTATCAGATAAAATAACAATATAAAAGGGCAACACTCTAGCATATTGAAGAATTCAAACCTGAAATGATTTTAAAAAATACAGAAGTCCACACAAATTTTAATACACACATAGTGGGTGATATGCAGAACACCAATAAACCAGAAGGAGAACTATTGAAATGAAAAACATATAGGCTCCGTGCAATCAACTGTGATAAACTTTGGACAGCTAGACCAATAGAACATCATTGCGCACTTCAATATCAACTTGGCCTATGATATTCATGTGATTATTCCATTCACTCGATGACAGAGCGCACACATATAATCACAGTAAGTATGAAGACACCAAAATGCAGTCCCCACATATAAAGGTACATGTATATGTCTGTATAAATTAATATAAAATAGAAAAACCTAATTATAGGTCAATAGTTTGTCGGGATTCACTTTATACAATGGATAGTATGACTATGACAGAAGAATGATATGATAAGGACAGAATCTCAAAAAATGAACCATATGATTGCTTGCTAATCAGATATGAACAAAATCATTAACTTAACCGATGCAAAAAAATGTTGAAAATCAATGCTAAATTAAAATTTAGTGCTTTAGAAATACCACAGTAACTTATTATATCCAGACTAAAGTCTAAAGGGGCAGAATGCTAGTACCGCTTGAACAGCCTCCTCAAATAGCTCTCTTGCGCGCTCAAGTTCTTTCTTCCCATATCTCTTTACAAATCTAGAGAGATATGTAACCCATATGTCTTTTACATGTGGATACTTGAATATTTTAGTACCTTTTTGATACACCTTGAACGCATCTTCAAAGTATTTATGCTCCTGTGCAATCAAATTCTAAACATAAGATACTTAAAAGGGAATGTTCCAAGAAAAGAGCAACGGGAGGAATGCCATACCTCAAGAAGCGATGCATAATTGATTATGATCTGCGGCGTGGCTATTTTCAAATCCAATATCCTCTCATAAACGGCTCGAGTGGACTCTAATTTACCCAGGCTCTCCTCTAAGTCCACATAGAAAGCCCAAATCCTCAAGCATTTATGCAGCTTCATCTGAACCGGTGCATTCCCATCAGCAGCCACTGCAACAGCATAGGCCAAAGTTCCAAAGTTTAATTATAGCTCCCACAAAATCCATATACCTAACCTAACCATTTAACTTCTTTTTCTTTTTAACGGTTAAAAAAAAATAGTGCAAACACAACTCGATAGAAAAGCCACAACTCGATGGGGGCTCTACCAAACCTAAAGACTAGTGCAAACATACAATCAACCAAAAATACAGTGCCTGTCAAAAAGCACAATAAGAATGGAAAAGGAAGTAAACAAGAATATGGAAACCGAATATGGGACACAGGCACATTTCTTTTAACCATTTCAAATGCTAAAACTTAGTAAAATCACTATTATATTACCATTAAGAAGGCACTTGGAAGTCCGGCATAATTATAGATCTCAAAGACAGTATTTGGAATAAGAATAATAGAGACAAGGCCAAACAATTCAAAGCAAATCAAGATGACTTTCAAACTGGAAAGAAAATTTCTGGTTCCAAGGCCAAACAATTCAAAGCAAATCAAGGTGATTTTCAAATTGGAAAGAAATTTTCTGGTTCCAAAGTAAATACAAAAGCAAGCAGCATAAGAATTACAGGGAAGATACCAGGTGCAAGATATTTCAGGAAATATATGTACGTTTGAGATTATTGAAACATAATAATAACTGTATAAAAAGCTCTCTAAAGTTTTTATTTAAACTTCCAAACCAATGAAGGATGAACATTACCTCTTCGTTTCACCTCAACAGATGGCTCTGCAGTGGCCCGCCTCATCAGTTCCAGTGCTCCTTTAAAATTCTTATGCCTCAATTCCATTTCTGCCCACTCGCACCACAGACTAGCCAAATTATCCACGGTCTTGTAATTCACCTGCACTGCTTTATCAAAAATCACTCTGGCATTGACAATATCGTTGTGGTTCTCGTACAACTTAGCAAAAGCAACCCACAAAGTGTGAGGCTTCCCGACCGCTTTCATGGGATCAATTGTCCTCACTGCCTCAGTGTAAGTAAGTATCTGCTTCGTGGGATTGCCCTCATAGAGCTTCACTCTTCGGTGCCACTGCTCTACATTATGAGGATTTTGTCGTAAAAGAACACTATTTGCTAGTACAGGTCTTCTATCCATGAGATGGTCCAATCGAGCTAATCTCAAATCTATATCCTTATCATCATGTAACCAAAACCCATCAAGCATTTTCTTCTCAAGCTCAGCCACAGACAAGTTAATATCCAATCGAAGATCTTCTTCCTCCTCATTTCCATCCTCTGCAACCCCATTCTCTTTGTCCTCCTCATCATCACTCAAATCAGCAGTTTCCATCTTATGGGCAAGCACAATCTCTTCAAAATGAGCATACGAATCGAAAATCACACTAAAATCTCTCACCGTTACCACAGTTGTCATACCCTCCTCGAATATATCCCTCGCCTTCTCATGCAAATTCCTTCTAATGTAATAGTCCGCAAGAGAGGTCCACAACCGCCCCACCTCATCTGTAAACTTCCTAATCCCACCTCTAATTATAGCATCCACATTGAGGCCCGAAACCTCGGTGGCATGCTTAGTAAGCAAATCACACAATTCTAGCCACAGCCTATGTTTCGTCTTCCCCTTTATCGAGTAAAACTTATCATCATTCAACACCGCAGCCAGCCTCTCGGCAGCCTCTTGCCAAAGACTAGAATTAATCAAGAACTCGATGAAATCTTCAATATGGGTGGGGTCATATTTCAAATACCTGCGATAAACCCGAAGTGAGGTCTCGATTGGGATGCCCTTTTGGCTCACGAACACGAGGTAGGGCTCCCAAATGCGGTCGTGCTGCGTCACGGGAAGAGCACACAGCGCTCTGTCAAAGGTCCGGCGAGTCTTGGTGACCAATTTCTGCTCCGTCAAAGTCTGCAAGTACATAATCCAAATCCTGGGCATCTTGTGCATCGTCACTAGGGCTCGTTCAAACGTGTTGACTAGTGTTTCATACTGGGAGTGAGTGATGGGCAAGTTCCGAACGAGCTCGAGCCGTTCGCGGAGGTAAGCGTACCAGAGCTTGTAGCTCCCGGGCAGAGCCTTGAGGGCTCGCTCGTAGATTATGAAGCGCTTCTTGAACGGAGATTCGGCTCGAGCGATTAGGTAGCGCCACCATAGCTTGAGGCTGAATGGATTGCGGAGAAGCTCCTCTTCGTAGAGCAGGTCGTCTTGCGATGGGTATAGCTCCTGAGAGATCGCCATGGGCGAGTGAATCTGCAGGGACAGGAGTTGGTAGTGCTTAAAAAAACCCTAAACCCTATACAAACAATTAGGCGAAGTTTGAATTTTTGAGGATTTTGAAGCTTCAATGCAGCATAGTCTGTGATTTCGGGGGTTGAAGAAACCCTAAATTTATCAAATTATACAGAACAGAGAAAGAGAAGGCGGATGGAGAAGTGAACAGATCGAAATCTGTTTAACCGGGAATTGGGAATTGTTTTCGGCTATTTTGGATTTGTTTTTAAAATGGTTAAAATTCTTTTTACAGAAAATGTTTTTAGATTTTAAAAATAATTTTAGTGTATTTTTATAATTTATTTGTATTTTATTAATAATTAGTCTTAAAAATATTTTTATTAAAAACGTCTTCAGTTATTTTAATATAACATCCAAACGAGTCATGTTTGGTTGAAGTGTTTTTGGGCTCAAGCCCATTAAAAGCCTCCGCCCAATCCCATGTCGGGCCCTTAATACAAGGCCATGAAAACAGCGGCCCATTAAGCTCTTTAAAACGGGCCTAAAAAGCCCACAATGACAATGATTTTAGCGGGAGTGACGTAAAACGACGCGGTCTGGAAAACGGAGAAAAAGAAGAGAAGGGCTTGTCGCTTTCCAACTGCTACACGTAGATGCCGTCAGCAGCAGCAATCATATACGCTAACGCGTACGCAACCCTTCTCTCTCTCCTCTGTGTGTCATGGTATCAGACTTTCTCTCTCCTCTAGTTCTCGGAGACTTTTACAAATACCCCCTGGCGCGGCCCCTCCCTCGATTATTTCTTTATTTATTTTTTTTAATTTTTTATTTCTGAATCTCACCCACTCGGACCCAGCTGCAGCAGTACAAAGTTGTCGACTTTTCCCATCCGAGCAGCGATTTAGGTAAAATCTCAGAGCTCCGGATTTGAATTTTCAATTTCTTGGGTTCATTTCGATTTGGGGTTGTTTTGGATTCTGGGATTTCTTTGGTTTTCTGGTTTGTAAGCTGCGGCCATGGCCTCTTGAGATGACAGGGCCATGGCGTCCATGGCTGCTTCCGTGTTTGCTTAGTGTGAGAGGCTGATTTGCTTTTGGGTGTGTGTTCTTGCTAGTCTAAGATAATTTTGGTTTTTAAGTTGCTGGGTTTCTCATGGAATTTATTTTTTCAATTTTGTTAATTTTCCATGAAGAATTGGACCTGTTTAGGGTTTAGATTTCAGCTGAAATGTTCATATGCTGGGTGCGATTTTGAAAATAAATAAATAAAATAAAAAATAGGTTTTGATCCTGGGGATCTTATCATTTTAACTATCTCCATTGTTCCAATCTGGTTCTTTCTTGTGAAGATAATGTCTTTTCCTCTGTTTGGTTCACCCATAATCTCTTTTCTCGGGCCGAAAAGAAATCGCCATTGTTGTTGAATAAAGCTGAATATTGCAGCAGACTTGATTGACTTGAGTTTTCTGTTTTGTAGGTTGATTAATCGAAGTCCTGACCATCAAAGAAAACTGGAATCCTGACCTCCAAAGAAAACTGAAATATATGGTATGTGATGAATGTAAGTTGATTTTGGTGGATGCTGAGGTCTTTCGTTTCTTTTGCTGGTTGTCAAACAAATAGGTTCTCATACTTTCCCTTTGTTTCCTTTGTATGCATTTCGTTCTTCAGTGAATAAGGTTCTTGCTCTCCTTTGCGCGTGTCCCGTTCTCTTCTCCAATCCTCCGCATTCACACGCACACCTGAGATTCTTCTTTCACATACATCAGTACGATGGAGGTCAAGCTGGCCAATGACAAGCGTGAAAGAGAAATGTATGATAGTTTTGCCGAACTATACGCCATTATCAAGACCACTGAGAAGCTTGAGAAGGCGTATATTCGGGATGTGATCACTTCTTCTGCGTATGAGACCGAATGCCAAAAACTCATTGCCCACTTCAAGACATTGGCTTCGACGCTTAAGGACACCATCCCAAGCATTGAGCGGTTTGCAGATACATACAAGATGGACTGCCCAGCTGCTATAAACCGTCTTGTGACCTCAGGGGTGCCTGCCACAGTGGAGCACCGGGCTGCTGCAGCTTCCTCCATGACTTCCTCAGCTGCCGCTGTGGCGGAATGCACACAGAATTTCATCACTGCAATGGACTCCTTGAAGCTGAATATGGTGGCAGTCGATCAGGTGCACCCGCTGCTCTCGGACCTCTCAACGTCTCTTGGAAAGTTGACCTTTCTACCACCGGACTTTTTGGGCAAGGTAAAGCTGAAGGAGTGGATTGCAAGGCTATCGAAGATGGGAGCAGCCGATGAGTTGACGGAGCAGCAGTCCAGGCAGCTTCACTTTGATCTCGAATCATCATACAACTCGTTTATGGCAGCTTTGCCGAATTATGGTACTTGACACAGCCACTTGCTAAAACTCTGTGATCTCCTATCACGGATTACCAATTTTCTGCAGCATATATATGTATATTTTGGGGAATGCCTGAGTTCTGAACTTAGTGATTAGTTTCGATGTTTTGTGTCGATCGTTCGATCGTTCCAGATATGATTTCCGAACGATATTGTAGGAAGTGCTTGAATTTAGTGTCTTTGATTTTTAATGGCATATGATCTCGGTGGCGTGATTGAAATGAAATGCTCAATATTTGGGCCATTTTGTGAAAGTAAATTGTTTGATGACCATTTTGTGAAAGCAAATTGTTCGATGGTTTAATGATTAGTTTCTCTACACCTTTATGCAGCAATGATTGGTTTCTCTACTATTGTTTTGGTGCACCAACCGTGGCCTAACTCTATTAAACTAGTGTCAGGAATCAGAGATTCGAATGAGACGGGTGCACTGATTGTGGTTTTATTGTGTCTTTTGGGTTTGTTTGGAAAGTGTGTTAGAAAAGCACTAGAATTGCTTTCTGGAAAGAAAAAAAAAACTTGCAATGCGCTTCCTTTAGAAATCACTTGGATTTGGACATGTTTTTAATAAAGTACATTTTTAGTAAAAGCGCTTTAGGAAAAACATTTCCATAGCTCGTCAAACTCAAAAAGGTTCGACTTTAACATGTGAGGTGCGGAGAATTATCATGGAGAGGTTCAGTGGTTGAGAATGAATCACAAGTTTGTATTTCACACTGCACGTCCTTGATTCGAATCCTGGCATTGGTGAATCACACAATGATGGTCAGGGAGAGGTTGAAATGCCTTTGTAAGTTTTTCTGACCCTCGAAAGAATAGACTGTCGTGAGGAGTCACCAGCTAATTCTTTTTTTTTTATAAAAAAGAGCCTGTGAGGTGTGGAGATGTAAGAGTTTGGGAAGGAATAGTAGTTTAAAAGGCAATGTCATTCATAAAATGAGAATAAAATTGGTTACATCATGTATTTACCATATGCCAATTAGGTCCATTTGCCCCGAGAGATTTAAAAGCTTGGAGGATGCCCAATGTGAACGAACGTTCAACTTCCATTTCTAAGTTTTGCTACTTTTGTGTCACAATTTTTGTTTGTGAAACATTGAAACCGCACCCTTCGAGAACAAACGGTTTTTTTCCTTTTTGCGTAGGGATTGTGGCGCTCTACTTTTAGACGTATGCACTGCAAAATGAATATGTGCAGGAGGCTAAAAGAGGAACGTCAAAATCACTAGCCTTTTTTCTTTCCTTCTGAACTCGCCGTAAGATCTAACTATGAACAAAGTCTTTCCCGTTTCCCCCTTACTACTTCATATGAGGCAAAATTTGTAACATAATTGGAATTAGGAGGAGAATGATGAGAACTATTCCAAGAATTATTGCAATGCATGTCCACTTCCTTGATTTCTTCTGCTGTTCTTTGGCTACCTGAAGGTTGTCAGTGCCTCGTCTCACGAAAGAACTTGCGTGCATAACTTGGCTCTCGATGTCGTTGAGCTGATGGCCCTGAGCTTCGACCAGGGCGGCCATGTCCATGAATATCTGATGCAGCTCGATCAAATTCTTCTCGATCTCCTTCACAGCATCGTGTCTCTCTTGCATTTCGGATATGGTGTCCATAATCTGACCTCTCCCCTGCTCCTGAATCGCCTTCTGCAGAAAACTCTCACTCTCTCCGCTCGAAATCAAAGTTTCGATGGTATCCTCGCTCGCTTTCTCTCCGGTGATTGTGAAATACCTGCGTTCTATTGTTTCCTTGTACTCGGCTGTCATCCTAGCTCTCAACCCTTGAAAGTCATCCATCATGTCCTTTAGCTTCTTCCCCAAGCCACTAACCACCGAGGTCCTCGTTCGATCAGCAGAGGATCCAGGGCCACACCCGGGAAGGTTCCTGTGCGCTGCGTTCGAACGCTCTAAACCTTCGAGCTTCCCCTTGATGATTTTGACCTTTTTGAGGACCTGCTCGACGTCCAAGTCCATTCGGGTCCGGAGCTCCTTCATGGTTTGAGCATTGTGCACAGTCTTGCTCTCCTCATTGGATTCTTGCAGCTGCTTGTACAGCCTCTCGACCTGCCTCATGTCCTCCTTCACATTCTCAATGTCTTCGAAGAACTTGTCGAGGTTAACGTTTTCCTTGCCGGCCTCCACGTCGTCGAGGTAGGCCTGCTGCTTCAGGTCCGTGTACTTCTTGAACGAGCTCGAAAATAAGTCGTTCATCTTGCCTGGATCTTATGTATAACCAAAGGTGCTTTTCTTAAAAGTGCTTTTCGATGGGGATTTCTTTCTCTCTTATGCTGGTGAAGATTGAGTGGACGAACAGAAAAGCACGTAAAGTTGTAACCATGTGCGTACAACGATTAAGCTAGCTAAATTAATCGAAGGGTGCTATTTCTTAAAAGTGCTTTTGGATGCGGGTTTCGGGCTTCTGCATCCTCCTCTGCATCCACATTGAGCGTAAGGAGGAGGGGACAAAAGCAGAAGCTGTCACCAAGATATGGACGAAAGCAGAAGTTTCCTTGTTTTTGGCGAGGAGGGGGGTGGTGGGATTAGCATGGGTTTGGATTAATTACATAATTAGGACCAGCCAAATTAACCTACAAATCCGTTTTAACGATGGCTGTACAGTAGATCCTGAGTTGACACGTGGCAGAGTCCCTTTCTCTTCATCTGTTGGTTGACTTTGTCGCACATTTCTCTCCTTCCAATCACTAGTTTGGTATAAGATATTTGTGGATAATTAACCAGGCCTAATTAGAAATGGATAGCAAAAAGTAGTTGTAATTAACCATTTTTATTAGCAGACTAATGATAATTCAATTTAGTGATTTATTACAAGAAAAGTTTAAAAGCTTACAAAGATGATAACCTAAAAAAAAGCGACTCCAATTCAACACGGCTCACAAAGATAATAACCTAATTATGGAAATCTATTCAGATAAAAAAAG
>JADOBS010301818.1:0-12748 GCA_015708375.1 Cydonia oblonga
TATATATATCTTGCAATGTACTTATTTATAATGTTAATCATTTAATCTTCTTTTAATCCTAAATTAAATGTTGGGATGTTAAAATTTTTTTTTTTTTTTTTTTGTTTAACAAACGATATTATCTACATTAAGAGGGGAGAGGTAGGCTTAGTCTCACAATGAGCTAGCAATAATGTGATTCAAATTCGCATTTGGCTAGAATTAAACCTAATACCTCTCACTTATAAGTGAAAAGGAATACCACTAGACTGTAGTACTAAGTGCAAAAAGTTATTTGTTGATAAAAAGAATATTTGTTGATAGACTTGCCAACCGTCCTCAATTATACTTGCTACTCTCTTAAGTCAATGACGTTTATTTAATGGAAAGTGTTATTTATAAAGATAAGTTAGAAAAGTTAATTGCTCGTTTGGTAACTTGCTCATATTTCTTTAATATGCCATGTGCAATGGTGTATTCATGCAACGAGAGACAAAAACAAAACAATATGTAACTGATTGAAATGAAGATTTGTTCGTGCAAACGGGATAAAATTAAATTGAACAACTCAAGCTAAAACTCATTAAAATTTGTTCCTCTTTATTATAATGCCATTAAACATTAAGAAAGCTTTGATTTTCTCCTTTATCATGCGAAATTCCATGGTCAAAATGTTCATACTTCGTCAATTAGCACTATGGTCTAGTGGTCTTTCTCTTTACTTGTAAGTGAGAGATCTTAGGTTCGATTCTCGTCAAATGCGAGTTTGAACCACATTATTGCTAGTCCATTGTAAGGCTAAGTCCACCATCTCCCCTTTAGTGTAAATAATATCGTTTGTTAAAAAAAAAAAAGGTTCTTATTTCAAGTAATTTTTATATTTGTTCTTATTATTTTTGGTTCAGGTTGCAAGTTGGGGAGCTTACCTTTTGTCCAGGGACATCCTAACAGTGTCATTTGCACCAAGAGACACCCATGAAGCACAAGTTCAATTTGCTCTTGAAAGAGGAGTCCCTGCATTGATTGGCATTCTTGCTTCCAAAAGACTTCCTTACCCCTCTAGAGCTTTTGACATGGCTCACTGCTCTCGTTGCCTCATTCCCTGGGGCCAATATGGTAAAATCGCTGTGAATCCTAATCAAACTTTAGGTTAAACATTTTCTTCTGCTCTATTAGATATGGTGCTTGAAGATGTTTATTTAACTTGGGATTTTGATTATATATGCAGATGGACTTTACTTAATTGAAGTTGACCGAGTTTTACGCCCCGGCGGGTATTGGATTCTTTCCGGTCCACCAATAAACTGGGAGAATCACTGGAAAGGATGGGAAAGAACAACTGAAGATCTTAGAGCTGAGCAGACTACGATCGAGAATGTAGCAAAAAGCTTGTGTTGGAAGAAACTGAAGCAGAAGGGTGATCTTGCAATTTGGCAAAAACCCACTAACCATGTCCACTGCAAGATGAACAGAAAGGTCTTCAAGAAACCATCCTTCTGTCAAGCTCGAGATCCCGACACTGCATGGTAATGTGCTTTTCCTTCTTAAATTATTTATTCGTCAGCTTTTGAATCTCTTTTTTTGTGTGTAAAATTTTGGTTTAGTGGTTTAGAACTTTGTTTTACCTTTGTGGGATTTGTAAAGAGATAAGAAACGAGAATTTGTCTAACTGTTAAATAAGGTTAAAGAAGGTTAAAGAAGGTATAGTTTGGCATTTGATACCAAAACCAATCAGATAGCAAAGGCAGGTAGAGTGAAGAATCAGAATCAGTGTTAGTTAAACTGTCAAGTCCAACCATGAACCTTCCAAACACTATGATCTCTCCGCAGGACCACCCTACTGTTGTCTTCTTGCTACCTATTTTGTTCTTTACTCAATGTTTGTTCAGCTTCCAAGATTGAAAAATCTGTTAAAAAGACTTGAGTGGAATAAAATAATTATATGATCGATATTGGAACACAGTCAGTGATATAATCAGTTCTCCTATGGTACAGAAGCGCTTTCATGTCATGTAATCACTTATGATGATATTGTTGTTAGATTATGTGTTTTGGTTGATTATTAAGTATAAATGATGAAATTGTTGTTGAATTAGTTATATTTGGTCCATTATTTTTACACTTCATTAGTCAGAGGGTTAATCCTCAATGCTACGCTTTCCCTTCACATAATAGTAAATAAAACAGCTCGCATACACCTCAATGACTATATTATGAAATGTCAGTTAATTATATCATGTGACTGTTGCAGTACCATATATTATTTTTCTCCATTTTACTCAATACCCTTGCCTTTTTTTCCTTTTTGGTAGGTATACTAAAATGGAGGATTGTTTGACTCCACTTCCTGGAGTGAACAACATAAAAGAAATTGCAGGAGGGGAATTGACTAAATGGCCAAAGAGGCTAAACTCAGTCCCTCCAAGAATCAGCAGTGGGAGTTTGACAGGAGTCACAGCTCAGACATTCAGAGAAAACACAGAGCTATGGAATAAAAGAGTAGCATATTACAAGACCCTGGATTATCAGTTGGCGGAACCCGGGAAGTACCGGAATCTGCTCGATATGAACGCTTACTTGGGCGGCTTTGCAGCTGCACTTGTTCAAGATCCTGCGTGGGTTATGAACATGGTCCCTGTTGAGGCGGAGGTTAACACCCTTGGAGCCATTTATGAACGAGGATTGATCGGAACTTATCAGAATTGGTATGCCCTTTCCCTCCTAACGATAAAGTTACTTGAACCACATTTACTAACCATGCTACGAACCACGTCTCTGATCGAGGTGGAGCCTACGTATACAATTGGGTTTCACATCAATTAGAAATATGCTAATGACTTTTGTTGCCTGGCAGGTGTGAGGCCATGTCTACTTACCCAAGAACCTATGACTTCATCCACTCTGATTCAGTTTTTACCCTCTACAAGGACAGGTGACTATCCTCAGCCTTACATGAACATTGATAAAGTTTGATATGATTTCAACAATTATGCTAGCTCACAAATTAGATGACTATCTTGATATGTATAGTGATTGTCTTTGATGTATGTGAATCCCACAATGCATTATTTGTAGCGATTGTCTTGAATCAGTCATGCACGCACAAACGGCCAATAGTCCCTTTCAAGATCCTTAAAGCATTTGCTAACTAGCACATGATTCATTTACGTTGTAGATGTGAAGTGGAAGATATTCTTTTAGAAATGGATAGGATTTTAAGGCCAGAAGGAAGTATAATCTTCCGTGATGACGTGGACGTGTTGGTGAAAGCCAAGAGCATCATGGATGCAATGCAATACGATGTCAGAATCGTTGACCATGAAAACGGACCCAGAGAAAGAGAGAAGATTATGTTGGCGGTCAAACAGTATTGGACTGCGCCAGCTCCTGCCCAACAAGATGAAGGACAAAGCAAAACAGATTCATAGACCTCTAGGGCTTCTATTTTTTTTTTTTCCAAATTATTCCAATTTTTATGTCGATAATTTTGAGAAATGTAATGATTTTTTCATGCACCCGTGATTTGTTTTGTGGTGTGAAACTTGGATTGAATTCTATACCAATGAAAGAAAGCAATTTTAAAGCAATTCTTTACAAAACATGTTCTCATTTATCAGAAAACGTATTTTAGCAACAAAACATGGCACAAGATGATCTAACATGTACACTATGAAGTCGTCTCTCTGTAAGGCATGTGACGAGTAGAAGTTAAAATTACATACACCGGCATTATCTTATCCTGCTGAATACATGTCACTTTCGTTTGCTTTACAGGGTTTGATGTGTATGGCAGGTTGTTTGAAACATTACCTCCTATGAGAAGGGTTACTAACGACATTAACGGAGCTGCATCGGAAATTAAAGATGCAGCAATCAGCCAGTTCAAATATACACTACCATCTGAGGGCATCGCCTGTGGTTTCAACCTTTCAGAGATGGAACTTACAAGGAAGAGGGCTTCTTGTTTATTCGTAAGGCCAAGTTCGCTCAATATTAGTAAGCCGTCATCAACAGTAAAAGCACGCCGGTGATAAGACCTCACCTCTACAAGAAATCAAAACAACTCAATCAGAGTACACAAAACTGCGGAAAAGTAGTTGTGCAGTCTCGTTCACTTAGAAACAAAAAGAACCAACCATGTCATGTCTACTGAAATAGTGCAATTAAAACAGCGCATGTGATTTAGAGTCTACGGCATTGTCCCTGTCGTAAATTACCAGATTCGGGTCAAGTTTCCCCATATAACATCCCATGATCCATCACTAAAAAAAGGAAAAGGGGATGCGTTCACAGTTCGTTAATGCCCCAATCCGAAAACCAATTGAAAATGTTGTACTATTTTCTATTTAATAAATTTCATCCAGTTTACAACAACAACAAAGTTTTTTTCTATTAGGTGGAGTCGGCTGTATAAATCTTAAAACGTCATTGCACTCGGTTCTATATCACATCTTTCATTAGATCCAAGTAGTCCAAGTCTTTTCTTAGAGTCTCTTCCAAAGTTCCTAGGTCTTCCTCTACCCCTTCAACCTTGAACATTTGTCCCATAATCGTATTTTCTAACCGGAGTGTCAGGAGGCCTTTGTTTCACAGTCCAAACCATCGTAACTAATTTTCTCTCATCTTTCCTTCAATTTCGGCTACTCATACTTTACCTCGGATATCCTCATTCCTAATCTTATCATTTCTCGTGTGCCCGCACATCCAACGAAGCATTCTCATCCAACAAAGCATCCTCATCTCTGCTACACCCATTTTATGTACGTGTTGATGTTTCACCGCCCAACATTTTGTGCTATAAAGCATTGCTGGCCTTATTGCCATCTTATAAAATTTTCCCTTGAGCTTCAGTGGCATAAAACGATCACACAACACGTCGAATGCACTCTTCCACTTCATCCATCCAACTTGTATTCTATGGTTGAGGTCTCCATCCAACTCTCCGTTCTTTTGCAAGATAGATTCTAAGTAGTGAAAGCGGTTGCCCTTTGGTACTTCTTGATCTCCAATCATCACCTCTAACTCATTTGAGCCTCCGTTTGCACTGAACTTGCACTCCATATATTCTGTCTTTGACTGATTCAGGCGAAGACATTTAGATTTCAACATATCTCTCCAAAGGTTAAGCTTCGAATTTACTCCTTCCTGAGTTTCATCTATCAACACTATATCGTCTGCAAAAAGCATATACCAAGGAATATCATCTTGAATATGTCCTGTTAACTCATCCATTACCAATGCAAAAAGGTAAGAACTTAAAGATGAGCCTTGATGTAACCCTACAGTTATGGGAAAGCTTTTGGTTTGTCCTTTATGAGTTCTTACGGCAGTCCTTGCTCTATCATACATATCCTTTATAGCTTGGATATATGGTACTCGTACTCCTTTATTTTCTAAAATCTTCCAAAAAATGTCTCTTGAGAACCATCATACGCTTTTTTCAAATATATAAATAACATCCAGTTTGCCTTAAAAAAAAGAAAAAAAAAACGAAAGGAAAGAGGAATATTTACCACCTTGTAAGTTCTAGGCTTCACCTATTGACATCTATGCAGTCGAAAGAACATAAAAAGGTACAAAAATTTTGGTCGGTTAGGACAAAAAAGGCAAGCTATTAAACTTGAAAATATTTTAAAATTGGACTTGAAGCTTGTTAGACTTATGAAAACGGCAACTAAGGCGACTTCCTTTTGAAATCCTTAGACCATCTCCAATGGTGACTTAAAATCTAAAAATATTTAGCCCAGAAAATTTAGGTTTTAGCCCAGAAACAGCTTTCCTGCTTTAACCCTTCTAGCCTAAAATTTTAGCCCAAGATTATCAAATAATGAATTAAGGCTATTTTTTTTTTAAATTAACTTTTAAAAAAAAATTATGTAGACTATCCTAAATTAATTATATGAACATTTTAACCTTAAAATATTTAAATTTCGATAAATTTTGAAAAATCACTAAATCAATACATAAAAATCATGATAAACCACATAAACTTAATACAAACGACATTTAATAAGCCACATAAACTGAGATCTTTTTTTTATCGTTAGATTTGATTATATTCGATCTAAACCGCTGGATTCAATAAATATATAAATATAAAGCTAAAAAAAAATTAATTTGAACCTGGACCTTTGGATGAAGAAAAGTAGCCCAACGGCTACTTGATGGTCTGACAGTGGGGGAACAACCCCACGTGGGTTGGTACAAAATTTTGAGAAAGCCTAGCGTGTGCAGCGCGTAGGCGAGTAGGGAGTGGGCAGTGGGCTTCACAGCCCCGGTTTCAGTTTCAGTTGGTGGGGCCCATTTTGCTTTGTGGCCTAAAATTGGGCTGGTATTTGCCCTCCATTTGGGTTTTAGGTTTTAGGTTAATTTTAGGTCATGGGTTGGAGTAGATTGTAGGGAGGAAAAAAAGGGAAATTTTAGGTTTTAGCCCACCATTGGAGATGGTCTTACAAGAAGAGTCGCACCAGTTTGATCATTTATGCTGGTTCACAAGGAGAAATTTTTAGTTGTGAAGGGAATACAGGTGGTACATCACGTGTTTTTATGTAAGTGGTGGAAAATTTTATTTTTTAAGTTATTAACTTTTTAACACACATATTCCATCATTTATATAACGACATATGGTGTACTATCCCATGTGACTGTCACACTGAAAAACCTCTCGTTCACAAGGAAGTGAAGCACTTTTTACTGCAACCCTACTCTCGAATTCCCGCCATCAGATTGTAGGGAAAAATTATAATATTAAGCTGTTGAAAGATCAAAACGACAATCATTCCATCATTGATGACACACCCCGACCTAGATCAAGACATGCTGGCCGTCACGTGAGAGTGACGTAACCATGTGCGCAGTGTGGAAATGAAATTTATATAGAGAAGTATGAATAAATAAAAACCAACCTACTAAAAGTACTAGCTAAGATAAGGTGCAAGATTAAGTGTGATTGCATATAACCATAGCATAAATAACCTAAGTGCAGTCCAGCAGGACAAATGCAAATTATACAACAACCAAAGGTGATCCTACATTTGTGATGATCTGTCAGAACCACGGTCAATTCCTCGTGAACCACCAACGATAACTCCTACCTAGAACCTGGAGTAGCGCAAAACAGAAAGTGTGACTGGGCAAAAACAAATCTTTTCAAAACCATTTCATTTATCAAATGTTCTAACCCCTCGCCGTAAAACCTGTATAATTCCTAGAAAATATAATATATACATATCTCAAAACCATGCTCAGAAATAGTGATATTCGTAAGTATGACATGCCAAATATCTCAAAATAACATAATAAGTAACGCAGGTGAATAAACTCATGAGAAATAATATATCAGCCGGACCCACCTAAAGTGGCCTGTACGGCTACGGCTGAATCTATAGCTCAACAAGTATTCCTGCACACGAGTCGGAACCACCTATAGTGGTATGTACGACAGGATTGAGTGTAACTAGCAGCCTATTCATTCGACAAAAATCAAAAATTATTAACCCGCAATTCCACTGTATTGGAAAATAATGATTCAATATTTTGTTTCTTTTCTCGATTGCTTTCGTAGTCTCAAACCTACTCATGCTTGGAGTTAAGATATCAGACCCAAATTGTAAATATTAGTTAATTAGGTTGAGGTTTATGATTGATGGGAGCATATTTATGCCACTTTGTTATTTTATTTATTTGCATTTACTTAGTTAATTTCTATTTATTGTAGTAATTTAAGTTATTTTTGTATTATTGTAGGTATTACAATAAATATGACAATAAATGGCAAAATGGAGCAATTTGGAGCAGTTTTGGACTTGGATTGGATAACATATAGGTTGGACGTTTTTGGTGTTGAAAAAGTGTTAGACATGTGCTAAAATCTGGAGAAATTAAAGTTGAGGCTTGGAAGGCAAGGAATTACACAAAAAAAGAGGAATCCTAGTTGGAGAGAAACATTATCTTATCCTATCTTATCCTAACTTATCTTATATTATCTTATCTTATCTTATCTTATCTTATCCTATCTTATCCAACATTATCTTATCTTATCTCCAACTGCAAGGAGGAATCCTAATCACATTCCAACACTTTCTACCTGATTCTTAGAGTAGTAAAATAATTTTAAATTCCTAATCCTTTTCCTCTTTTGATTCAGCCGTTTCCCCCTATATATATGCAATTCCTACAATGATTTAGGGTGTGCCGCGCCTAAATTCTTGGGAGGAGTATCATGTTTTTCATAGTTACGAATGCTTTGTCAATACTTATGATTTTCACAGAACTTAATGATCTTTGAGATGTATCTTTATCATGCTTTTCATAGTTAGGGAACTTGAGAAGAATAATTTCATTGTGCTGCTGAGTCCAATTTAATGAACTTAGGAAAATCTGAGAGTTAATTAGTGTCGTTCACAGTTAATTTGGGACATTGTCATTCATGGTTTATAGGAAGAATAACTGGAAATCGATTTGTATGCATATGTTTCATGTGTGGAGAAGAATCCTTTAGCTATCTTTTCATCCATATTTCATTCACAACTTAATTTACTTGCTACCATTTACTTCTGTTTTAATTAAATTCGTTCAAAATCCCCCTAGTCATTGTTTTGTTGTTAGTTTAACCTAGTTTTCATTTTTATAAGTTTAATTTGTGTTGATTAGCATCCCTTCTAATCCCCAAAATAAAACGATCCTTACTTACTCGTAGTACGATTACATAATTTATAGGGTTTAATTTGTGTGTTAGTTTCTACCACATCAAATTTTGGCGCCGTTGCCGGGGATTAGTAAAAGTGTTAATCACTATGTTTTTTTTTGTTTTTGTTTTTCTTTTGATATATGATTTAGTTGTATTTCTTTGATTCCAAGTACTAGAGAAGCAAGACATGGCAATTGCTAATCTTCAAGCTCAAATGGTGAATCTTACTTCTCTTATGTCGCAGTATATCAAAAGGTCTACAATGCAAAGTGTGGCTACATTTGAGATGTCCTATAGGCAAGGATATCAAAATAATCAACATCCTTAATTAATTGAGAATGGAGGTTGGGATAGTGTCAATGCTTGGGGTTATCAAGGACATAATCAATCAAAGAACGACTTGTTTTCCAACACTTACAATCCAGGTGGAAGAGATCATTCAAATTTTATGTGGAATGAACCTCGACAAGTTCAACAAGAAGGATATTGGCAGCAACCTCTAGAGTTTTATTCAAGACCTATCCAGCCACCACAATTTCCCCCACAACAATTCCAACCAAATTCAAGTATGCCAATGGATCATGTTAAAATTCTTTACACACCAAATATTTCTTGTGCTTCTTTGACTCAGGATCTAGAAAACCAAGCTAAAGAGATGGTCGAATTGAAAAATCAACTTAGACAAATCGCAGAATTCATGGGATAAATTCGAGAACAAAGCGAGCTCTCCAACTCAACTATTGTCAACTCAATGAGAGATTTTGAAGTCGCTGAAGCTATCACTTAGGGAAGTGGTATAGAGGTTGGAGCTGAACCAAAGATGTTCAAACATAGCATAGAAGTGGACAGAGAGTTGTTGTCCGATGAGAAGGAGGAAGACTCAACCAAGGCAAGCTTAGAAGAACCCTTGCCGCAACACCCAATCATCTCTAATCCTATTGTTGCAGCTACCCTAGCTCCACCACCATCCAATTCTAGTAAGGTTGTTCCAAATTCAATTCTTTCTAACCTTATTCCACCAAATGTACCTTTTCCTTGTAGGTTTTTGGAATCCAAGAAAGAAGAGGGAAATAAAGACATCTTCGAAACCTTTCCAAATGTGCAAATTAATATCTTGGTTCTTGGTACAATAAAGCAAGTTCCAGAATGTGTTGAATTTTTTTAAAGAGCTTTGTACAACAAGAAGAAGGATTTAAGAGAAAGAAGTGGCTAGGGAATTTCTAGAATTCATCAAATAGGATGTACTTGAGACAACCATCCCCAACAAAGTTGAATTTTATAACACAAGACAAGTTACTGCCCTCACACCAAATCTGGCCAAGAGCAACATTCCTGAAACTTTCGAAGTAGTGTTTGTCCTTGAGTTCTTGTCGCAACACACAGGTAAGCTGCCTCTTCAAATTTCAATTTCGTATTCTACTAACATGTTGTTAATTTCAATGATTCATGCACCCACTCTAGAATATAAACCATTACTGGATCATTTCAAGTATCACCTTCCATTCAAAGATCAACTCCATGCTGCAGGCCATAGTGAAGCTTAATTGAAGGTATCGTCCGGCTGGAAAACGTTAAAGCAAATGCTTCTTGGGAGGCAACCCATGTATTCAAATAAAGAGACAATGAAATTTCTGACTCCTACAACCAGATTTGCTCTCTTTTACTCTTCTCTTTATTGTTTTTACTTTGCCATGATTGTCTTGTTTGCTAGTTATCTTTTATTGCTTTCTTGTTTAAGTTTATTTTTGAAACATTGAGGACAATGTTTGGTTTTAGTGTAGGGGTAAACAAATTGTTTTTCATGATTTCTCTTCTAATTTCACCACCTATCACTACTAATGTTGTTATTCACTGTTTTAAAGTGTTTTATTGTATGTCATAAAAAAAAAATTTGAAAAAAAAATCTGAAAAAGCTTGAGAGAAAAAACCAAAAAGAATCGTTTTTGTTGCTTGTTTGTGTCTTAGGGTATCTTCCAACACAATGATGAGAATTTGGTTTTTAATTGCATGACTGTTAAAGAAAGTTACAAACATGGGTGTAAGTTTGATATGCTCTTTGGTTAATACTTAGTTGTAGTTGTCATTTACGAATTCACATGTGATCACAAAAAAAAACAAAAAAAATTAGTTTTTGTAACATGCTTGAAGGAAGAAACTCAAACTAATGCTACAACCCTGTTAGACTTGAGCCTATTCTTTGTTTGTAGAGTTAATAATCTGTGATATTCTTGTTTTTGAAAGTCATTGAATGATCTCATTATTTCTTTGCTTGGTTACTATGTAGAATGTTATTTTTATCATTTTAGTTCCAAATACTAGAATTCATTCCTGTTTCATTCAAAGCATAAATTGATTGCATAACAAATAACAAGATAAAGGTGTATAGTTAGCACCAGAGCCCAAAAGCCTTATCCCTTGCATAAGTATTGCAGGTTTAACCCTTTTTGAGCCTTATTCAGCCTATTTTCTTTGTTAGCTTGCATTATCCCTACCTAGCCTAGTATAGGAATATCCATACCCTTGTTCTCAAAGAATGGTGGAGTATGAAATTTGCTGAAAAACAAGTGTGGGGGGAAGAATTTGTTCTTTTGAATCCGGTGAAGAAAGAAAGAAGAAAAACGTTGAAAAAAAAAAGTTGAGAAAAGAAAAAGAGGTTAAAAAGAAGTGAGAATGAGTTCATAAGTCTTGGTTGTTGAAGAAGGGTCCAAAAATGTGAATATGACCCTAAAGTTGTACGAATCTCCCCTTTGTGTTTATAGTTGGGTGCTACAATCAAAAGTTGAATTCTAAGTGTTGATTTCATTACTTTGCTTACTATCACTTTAAGAACCTTTGTTTATCCTTAACGTATGAGCATATGGAATCCCTGGTTCTCGCTTCTAAGTAGTGACATTTCGTTCATGAGATCATATACATGTTTGTATTAATAATTCCAGAAGTGCCTTCTTTGTTATAACATATGTGAGTGTTAGTCTACATGTTTACATCAATCTTCTCACATATACTTAGTATAGGGAGTGTAGTAGAAAAATCTGTGTGCAAATAGAGAGTATATCCGGTGAGGAATTGAGTGAAATCTCTAAGGCATGTTACTACATTCAAATGTTATTTTAATTGATTAAATGCAAGCTAGTGAGTGATTACTGCGGTTAAGTATAAGCTCAAGAGTAAGGATTGCTAAAATCTATGTGAGTGGTGATTTTTAACATGTCATCTTTCATTGTAAATCCTTCAGCCAATTGTTCGAAGGTTTAGGTTTTGTTTTGTTTTCTTTATTTTGCTCGGGGACTAGTAATAGCTAAGTGTGGGGGAATTTGATGGGAGCATATTTATGCGACTTTGTTATCTTATTTCTTTGCATTTACTTAGTTAATTTCTATTTATTGTAGTAATTTAAGTTATTTTCGTATTATTGTAGGTCCAGTTGGTAAAGATGATAATAAATGGCAAAATGGAGCAATTTGGAGCAGTTTTGGACTTGGATTGGATAGCAGGCGTGGATAGCATATGGGTTGGACGTTTCTGGTATTTAAAAGGTGTTAGACATGTGCTAAAATCTAAAGAAATTAAAGTTGAGGCTTGGTAGGCAATGAATTACACAAGAAAGAGGAATCCTAGTTGGAGAGAAACATTATCTTATCTTATCTTATCTTATCTTATCTCCAGCTGCAAGGAGGAATCCTAATCATATTCCAACACTTTCTGCCTGATTCTTAGAGTCCTAAAATAATTCAAAATGCCTAATCCCTTTCATCCTTGGATTCAACCGTTTCCCCTATATATATGATATTCCTGCAATGATTTAGGGTGTGCCGCACCTACCATTCATCCATTGAAGTTGTTGGAATTTTCAAAGTTCTTTCTATCTTTGTTTTAAGTTTCAATGTTTATTTTAGATTGCCTTCCAGTTATAATGAACATGTGTAACTAAGTTTCTTTTTAGCTAGAGGTGAATTCGAAGCCATGATCATGTGTTTTATATAAATTGATTACATCCAATTATTGTTTCATAAAACATGATGCGATTTACTTTTCTGCTTTATAGAGAACTTATTCTTGTATGTTTATTAAGGATGCATA
>JADOBS010301819.1:0-12749 GCA_015708375.1 Cydonia oblonga
CGCAAACCTACCCCTCTCACCACTAATCACAATCCTGACAATACCAGACAGAGATAATGCAGACTAGCTAGGATCCACATTCATTTTGAGGAAAAAGGAATGAAAGGGGAGACCAACGAGCCATTGGAACTGCCATCGTGGAAAGAGTTGGGAGGGAAAGAGAATGAGCACCAGTCACTCCGAGGAACACTCTAATGGAAGTTGAAATGGCAAGAATAACCTGGGTATGATTTAAAGGAGATTGATTAAACAGAAAAATTACATCTGGCTTTCCAAATATGCCAACATGTAAATGCGACATGAGAAAGCAAAATACCATGCTCCTTCTTAGATCCAAACCTCCGAGTAGCAATGGAACTAAACCAATCCATCCATGAAGAGATCCCTCGTCTATCAACTTTGTAATTTAGAACGCCACCAAACCAAATAGTCTCCACCCAAAGGCAAAACAAGAATAGATGTTTAAGAGATTCCTCATGACCGTTGCATATCGGACACATAGGTGATGGGCCAATTTTACGTAAAAATATATTCTCCAATGTAGCCAGAGAACGATGAGTAATTCGCCACATAAAATTATGAAGTTTAGGTGGAGTTCTCAACTTCCAAATAAGTTGCCAAACCTGTTTCGATATAGAGGAAGAAGATGAGGGTCGGATATCCACCGGGGAACCCTGCAAAGATCGAGCCCAATGATAGCCAGTCTTGACCACATATAACCCATTCTTGGTAGAAGGACAAACAAGGTGATCATGTCTCCGAGGATCCCCAATAGGTGTTGCCAAGATAGCATTCTGCTCATCCACCAACAAGAATGGTTGAAGAAAACTTAAATCCCAGGAGCGGGGATAAGAGCTCATGAGAGACTCCACCAAGGTATTCCTTGTCATGGACACCGCTTCGGGCATAGGATGACCCAACGGAAGGTAGGGCAGCCAATGATCCAGCCATAGATGAATAGTACAACCAGCCATTATTTGCCAGTGCGACCCCTTCATCAACATATCTCTACCCACCAAAAGACTATTCCAAGCCTAAGAGGCCTTCCTTGTAATACCCCGTATTAAAAAAAATGATTATATATGTGTGTTTGTATGTGTGAAGTTATTTTATGTAATAATTTTATTGGGTTTCTTTTTATATGTGTACAAGAACTTATACTTTTGATATGTATACTAGTGTCAACGTAAGTTCATTTTGCTACAAGATTATTTCAAAAAATAGCTAGTATTATTTCATGTTCATATGTAATTAGATATATTTTTAGTTTGAATTGGAGAAGGAGATTATGATGAGTTTGGCTTGATTTTTTCTCACAAAGGGCCGAGAGTTTGATGTTGGACTAAATGAGTAGTTTTGTCTTGATATTTCCTCTTAAAGATGAGGTGGAAAGTTTGTAATCATTAGGAGTTAATGATTTGGTGATTATTCACCACTCTAAATGTGGAGGTGGGAAATCTATAGCATGTATACGTTGGCTTATTAGCATGCATGAGGCAATATTTTGTGGTATTAGGAGTGCTTACTCACTAGCTAGGGGAATCTCAATCATTTGAAAATATTCTCTCTTCAATATTACTCAACCAAGCTTCCAAATACTCCAATGAGATTGGAGCTTTTACCAAACTCCATTTGTATGCTTATTGATTGTAGACTTACCCATGTGTTTTGATCTAGGAATAAAACTTAAGCTAAAGCTCAATGTGGCCTTGATGCTTGCATCTCACTTGCATGATATTGATTAACTTAACACATGTCTCTTTGCCATTTGAACACATACCATTATCAATGATTAGGTTAACATTTGGTGTGTTTCTATTGGAACACATAATAGGGCTAATGATTAGCTTAATATTTGTTTTCTTTCTATTGGATCACATATCATGGTTAATGATTGGTGATGATTCATTCCCCAAATTGGAGAGGTGGGATTCTATATCCCTTAGAGTTTGGACGTGGCCTTTACGTATTTGTCCATAGGCATTGTAATGATGATCAATTACTAATGTTTCCAATGATTGATGTCCAAGTGTTGCAAATCAAGTGAAACGTGTCCTTCAAGGCTTAATTGAGGATTCCATTTCTTTCTCCATAAAGGCAAAGGTAGGAAAGAACACGAGGCAGAACACACACCAGCAAGAACCTGGCAACAACAAGAAAGATCTCTCATTCTTAGGCCACTCTCCCTCCATCCTTTTCTTTTACCTTATGTAAAGGCTCTAGGCCATCTTCATTGTATTTTGTAAATTTCTCTTATATAGTGAAAACACAAATGTATATGCAACTCTAGTGGTGTGTTCATTATTATAGTATTTGCAAGCTTTCATCTTAATCTCGAAGACAATTCTTCACTTCAAATTCCAAACCAAAATTGAGAGAAGGAGGAGGAGGGGGTCGATTTCTAAAAAATAAAGGAGATAGAAATTTGAAAGAAAATGATTAAGTAGTGGTTCTTGAGGGAATAAAAAGGAGAAGCAAAAAGATGATAAAAATACATTAAAGGGTAGAGTGTTGTGTGGAAGGAAGAGGAAAGTCGGGTGATCAGGTTTGTGGGTGAGAAAATAGTGGAAATGAGATAAGAAGAAGTAGAAGTGGTGGGTTGAAATAAAAATAAAAGATGAGGTTTGGAAGGGGAAAAGCTAGAAGTAGAGTTTCATGCCTTGTTGCTTTTGAGATATTTATTTCACTTTCAATTTTCTTCATTAACATGGACGTCTAATTCTTGCCTACATAATAACAGGTACCAACCAAACGAAAGTGAACAAGATGATGGTAATCTCTATAGAGTGGTAAATGATCAATATTTTAAATGATAGTATCAAACATTATTACATTGGTTGCTAATTAGTTTGATCTATGCTCATATTTATATATGGCGAGTAAGTGACTATTAATCTTTATGTGCAGTACATATACACATGCATTGCAAAGCAAGAAAAAGAGTTGTGTTGTGTCAAGTACTCACTTGTGTAAAGTGTTTGAGTTGTGAGAATATTTAAGGGCTGAAGTTTGCCTTGAATATAAAATAATGAACCTTGTATACATCAGGCGTCAGGGGAAGGGTTAAGTATACAACCGGTTGGTTATAAAATAATGAAATCTTATATATGTCAGGCTTCGGGGGAAGTGAGAATTTAACTACAAAAAATTGGGTTTAAGGGATGAAGGGGAGTTAACTCATATTCTAAGGTATTCGGAACCAAGTAGTATAAGCATGAGATGAGACGTGTAGGCTTGGGTGCCTTAGGTATGTGTTGGTAGGATTAGAAGGGAGTGAGTACATTCATCCATCTCATTTGCATATATTTCATGCATTTGAAAGAATTGTTACAATTTAAGTATTATCTAATTGGTAGTTTTTGTTGTGAATTAATTTGTGCACTATTGTTGTTTCGTTGTGTATTCGAAATTTTTTTATGTAAGATTGTGTTGATGTATAGTGTAATCGTTATAATTTTATTTTATTTTCCACCATATCTTGGTTGTAGAATTGATTTCTATAGCTAAGATATGACTCACACCCTAGCTCGCGAATAGTCTTTATTCACAGGTCGGGGCATGACATTACTTTCACGTTTAGCATCAAAGAAAGAACAATGTGGAAAGAATCGAGCTTTGAGGACCAAGGCCCATAGAAAGTTCGGGTTTTGAATTAGTCGCCAACACTCTTTTGCAAGTAAGGCATCATTAAAATCATTAAAGTTTTTGAATCCCATACCCCTTTCCTGCTTTAAGAGACCCAAAGTGTTCTTAGACACCAGTGAATTTTTCGAGCCTCACTAACCGTCCCCTACCAGAATCCAGATATCAAAGAATCCAAATCATTGCACCGCTACTCGGGAACTTAAATATATTCATAGGGTAAGCAGGAATTGCTTGGGCAACCGATTTAATTAATACCTCTTTATTCACTTGAGAGAGAGTGCTTTGTGTCCACCCTTGTATTTTCCACAAAATCCAGACCCTACCGCTTCGATATACCCCACATAGCAGGAACACCAAGGTAGGTGCCCAGATTGGAAATATTGAGAATTTTTCCCATCTTCGTCGACACTGCCGAAGAGTATTAGCACCAAAGAACACATACGATTTTTGTAGATTTACAGCTTAGCCCGAGGCAGCACAATAATCTTCAATAATTTTTACCAAATGGCAACAATTCGATGTAGTGGCCTTAAAAAATAGAAGTGTATCATCAGCAAAGAAAATATGAGATATTACCGGAGCATGATGGTTCATCTTTACCCCTTCTAGATGCTTCCGCTCCACCGCTGATTGAAGCATTCTAGATAGAACATCACTGACCAATAGAGACAAATAAGGAGATAAAGGTTCCCTTTGTCGTAAACCTCTTGAAAGAGAAAACTTGATTCCAAGCTCAAACTTACTCTTAGCTTTTCGAAGTTTCAGGAAATGGAAGAGTTCATGGGCAATCCCAACATTATCTTGAATTTGGCGACCCCTAACAAAAAGCATTCTGCATGGAAGAAATGAGATTAAGAATCAGCAGCTTCAACTCATTCACCAAAACCTTGGCCAAGATCTTATAAGAATAATTACATTAGCTAATCGGTCGAAACTGAGAAACAGATTCTGGATTGGGAACTTTCATAATTAGTACAATATGAGTGGCATTTAGTCGGCTAAGATTAACCTTTCCAAATTCCAACATTCAAACCAGAGCATGAACATTATCCCTAATCGTCTCCCAAAAAGAATGATAGAACACACCTTGAAAACCATCGGGTCCCGGCATCTTAAGACCGCCTATTTGCATCGTTACTTCTTGAATCTCGACATTTGATATTGAAGATAGCAAAAACTTATTCATAGTATTAGAAACTAAAAAAGGTACACACTCTAAAATAGATCCCCATGTTCTGCTCCCCATAGAAGTGAAAAGATTGAGAAAATAGTCATCGATCAGCTTCTTTATCCTTTTCAGCCGCTCATCCCAACGATCATCCTCTTGTTTTAAGTTTCAACACATGATTTCTTCGCCGTCGTTGCATGGTAGATTGATGAAAAAACCGTGACCTTTATTGCCATTTAACCCGTGACCTTTGTTGCCAAACACTTTCCTCACATGGCAATAATTTATCAATCAATTGCGCCTTATCATGATTCGCATCAACATATGCACCCCAATTTTTTTTAAGCTCACCAAGCTCAGATGTTAGCTTTTCAATTTCCTACTTTCGCTGTTTGAATGTGCGTCTACTCCACCTCATTAGTTGAGAACAACATTCATTGATTCTTTTATGCCAACGATCTAAAACAGCACCACCACAAGGACGGGCCTAACATTCTTCCTCTAACCTTTTGCAATCCTCCTTCTTTGCCCAAAAAGCTTGGAATCAAAATAACCTTCGGCCAATAATCATTCGGGGATCACATTGGATGATTATAGGGCAATGGTCAAACCCAAACATAGTACCGTGAGTGACCATAGTGTTCAGCCATGACGTCTGCCATAACTGATTTGAAAGTCCCCTATCTAATCTCTATTCCACCAACTTTCCATTTCGTGTACCATGCCATGTAAAGGGATGGCCATTGAAGTCGAAATCGAACAACTCTGCCTTGTTCATAAAAGCAGCCAGATACGAAGGCTCATTATACACAAAAGTTGATCCACCAGATTTCTTAGAATCCCAAATAAACTCATTAAAATCCTCGCCACACATCCAAGGAACACAAGAGGATCGGAAATGAGTATTCATCCAATCCCAAAATTGTGCTCTCTCCGCCTGATAAGCAGTGCCGTACACGCCAGTCACACGTACCCATCGAGACTCCCCTACAGGTCGCACCAAGGCATCAATAACATGCTTAGAAGACAAACTGATATCCACTTCCAAGTACTCATCCCACCTGAGGCTTAAACCACCTGACTTACCAATTGGAGAAACATTAAACCCATTATTGAACCTCATTTGTCTTCACACTCCAGCAATTCTATGATCCTTCATCTTTGTCTCCGATAGAAAAATCATAGAGGGCCATTATTTCCGAATAAGCCTATGAAGGGCTCGAACTACAGTGTCCGACCCAAGACCATGACAGTTCCAAAAGATGTAACTCATGGTGACCTTGCGGCTGTTGAAGGCCAGTCGCCACTACTTTGGGCACACGATCCCTCTTTTTGTGCCAACAAAGCAACCCTTTCATGCTCAGAGACCTCATCCATAAACTCCCACATAACTTGATACTCAACTTGGAATTCCTCATCCGCATAAATAGCACGCTCTATGACATGCTCTGATCTCGATATTCCCCGAATATCAGGATAAACACGTGCTGGCCGACACCCGAAGGTGACGAAAGCCATTTATTGAGTGCAATTACTGAAGACAAGGGATAAATAAGACTTATAAATATAAAAGAATAAAGAATATACATTTAAGGAACGTGTTCAGAGCATACTACTAACTAGAACACTAAAAGAATGAATATAAAAATTGAATGAACAAAGGAGTGGGTCCTACACCGAGATGACTCGAAGATGCCAATGTTGAAGTGCCTGGATGCCGTGATTGTATGCCTCGATTCTAAGTCCTGAAAGGGGCGTAAAACAAACATGAATGAACCAAGTTGATATAATAATAATAATAAAAATAAAATAGTTATAACGTATTAACCCCCATGTTTTATGAAAACACATATATATCGTGAATGTCCAATATAACTCTCCAGGCCCCATGCCAGCTCCCCGTCTCTGAGCAGACAGTAAGAGAAAAACACACTACAGGCCCCATGCCAGTTCCTCGTCCTTGTACTAAATAGCTAGAGGAAACACCCTCCAGGCCCTATGCCAACACCAAACCGTCGCCCGGGATGGACCAGAATCTATCCCTACATCCCGTAGCGGAATAAGGACCACTAGGTAGGTACAAAACCATTGAACATATATATATATTGAAAAACAACTTCATAGTATAAAGTCATCCATCATCTATACTATAAAGAGGTGTTCTAAACATGTTCTAAATATCATATCGTCATCCATCATATATTCTATAAGAACATGGGTTATAGGAAAAAATAATTCAAACTAGCCTCAATAAGCATGTTATCTCACAAAACGTTTCATAAAACGTAATCATTAAATCATGTTTTTCATGTATGCATTTCTACTGTAAAACATGCGTCCACTCACAGTATTTCGTCGTCGAAAAGCCGTGCTGGTAACGAAGATAGGAATGCCACTATAATTACCCCTAATCACATAAATAGTACATTTAGTCAAACTTTACTCAAACGATTGAATTTGGAAAAACGGACTTCAAAAATGGGTCTAGGACGTCGAAATTAGCTTAGGAGGGGTCCTGGACGAAATCACGAAAAGTCAACCCCAAAAGTCAACGTTGATAGTTGTCCGATCAAAGTTAACAGGTCAATCGGTTTGGTTAAACCTGGTCGGCTGGTTTAGGGTTAGGGTTTAGGTTTAGGGGTTTAGGTTTGGACTTAGGGGTTTAGTTTCAAACAATAAAACAAACAAATAAATAAATAAATACATAAAAAGGGTTTAGGCTTGGGTTCCAAGGCCTAAGGCCTTATCTGGTGGGTTTTGGGTCAATGGGCCGAAGGCCCTAGGCTGCACAAAAAGGGGCTTGGGCTTAAAGGCCCTGCCCGTTTCTTTTGGGTTTTTATAAAACTAAATAAATGAATATAAATAGATTAAAGGATTTGGGTTGGGTCTAGAAGGATAACGGGCCTAAGGCCTAAGTTCTGAAGAGCTTGGGTTGGCAAAGAGGGCCTTCACTAAAGGCCCAAAGGCTTGGTTGCTTGGTCTCGCCGGAGAAGGAGGCCGGGTTTCGGCAAGAAAATTGAACAAACTTTAAACGTTAATAATTTTGTCAATACTCAACGAAATCGAGTGAAATAAAATAAAAGTTGTATTTCTCAATGAGACGAAGAGAATGGTACCTTGCACGATGTCTAACTCGCTGTGGTTTGGCCGGAAAAAGCCTTGAAAGCCTCGGAGGTCGCCAAAAACTGGGTAAGATTCAAATGGATATAACTTCTTCAATACTCAACGAAATAGGGCGATTCAAAAAGGAAAGTTGTAGTAATCAGCGAGACAAAGAGATTGATACCCTGACGCTGGCCAACTTGCCGTGGTTTGGCTGGAAAACGCCTCAAAAGGGGCGGTGCTCGCCGGAAAACTGGTGTTTTTGGGCCCAAGGTTTGGCCAATTTTCAAAGCTTTGTAACTTCTTTGTTTCTTAACCTAATTGAGTGATTCAAAAGCCAAAATGTAGTTAGGAATGTGGAAAAGAGATTCATACCAAGTGGTGGCCGGAGTTGGCCGAAAAATGGCCTGAAAGATGGCCAAATGACCACGGCTTGGAAATTTCCAGATTTGCACAGTGACTTTCCTTGAGCTTTTTCGAGTTCCTAAACCACCAAAATCACCCAAAAACTTACTAATTGTAAACCTAGACATGATCTACAATGATAGGGACTAATTTTGAGGCTTACCTTTGTCGGAAATGTGAGAAACTCCGCAAGAGATGGTCGAGGGTGAGGGAAAGGTTTAGGGTGTTTTATGGGTTCATGGGGTGCCTAGAGGAGAGAGGATGGTGGTGGAGGGTTGTTGTTTATTGTGGAAGGCCCTAGAAAGGGCTGTTTTCAAAGAAAACCAAGAGGAAAAGAGAGTTGTGAGAGGGAGAGTGAGAGCTCACGGAAAGGAGAAAAGAAAGAGATGAGAGAGGGATGGAGGACAAAAATCAGGGGTGGGCCCCTCGGGCACACCATTTAAGACCCAAAAACCATTTTTTAACTAAAAACGAAAGACTATTTTTAAAAAATGGGGTGGGGTGTAGTACTCCACCATCAGGCATTGTTCTCTAATACTTATGGTTCGCAGTCTCTCCGTCGCTCATTCTTTCCTGTCCTGACTACTTTCAATATTCTTAAGACTTTTTTTTAGGAGACTGGATAGGCTCCAACTTCTCGGCCTCCTCACCTCTTCTCAACTAGCTACCTTCCACCTCCCCTACATTACCCTCAAGAATCTCCTCAAGTGTTACTGTAGGCCTACCCCCAGATCATCGTGAAGGGGTCCATATAGTTGCATGCATTAACGATTCAGGCCTAAAACTCATTTGCAAGCCTTCAGACACAGTCCTCTGAGGATCTGGTATCACTCCCTCCACGCCAAACCTATCTAGCTGATGCCATCTCTTACGCTCATTCACTAAAAGTTGTGGCAGAGCACGTTGTATCAACCTCTCAGCCCTACAATAGCTCTCTTTTTCAGGTTCATCTGTATCTCCCCAACTCCCCTACGAAGCTTCCATTCGACCGCTTCTGACAACACCCGTATATCATCTCTCCCCCACCCCAAGAGTAAGTGATCGTTGAGGGACCACTACTTCCTGAATTGGAGCCACCTTAGTCCATTCCCCATATCCAGCTGAACCACCATTTGAAGGCTCAAACGAACATTCAATATTCACATATCCTATTATCCCACATCTATAACAAAAATCTTGCAATCATTCATACCGAAATTCCACCCATGTATCCGTGTTTTGCCCTCTGGAGAGCCAACACCCAAGTACTAATGGATTTAACGTGGTAACAACAACCCTTTCTCGAAAAAAAACCCTGAGCTTTTGATGGGTTTTCCAATTCCAAAAATTCACCAACATCGCAAACCAGACGTCTCACGTTTACCTCTGACGTAAGTCCTAAAGGTATTCCTCGAAGTTGAATCTAGAAAGGAACCAATTCCAACTGTATCTCCTCCAACGCAAGTTCATGAGGCCATCTGTGAGCCGAAAAGTTTTGCTTCATCACGGCCTATGGTACCTGACTCTGAATTTTTCCAGCCACACTTTCACCTGGAACAGATATAATATAAATGTTTTCACGTATCCATTTGACCTCAACCTCACTCAATTTCTTCCATGATGATCGAAGAATATTCCGAACTCCCCATTTATTCAGGTTTCGATGTACCAACGCTGCTCCCACCAGTTTGATCCTATGTTCCATGGTCACCAAATCCATCGTTTTCTCTAAATGGACCACCAATTCCTCCACTTCCTGTTATGCCATTTGTTCCTTATTGCATCTGTCCTCTTGGACCACTTGTATTGAGGTATACGAAAGATAGATTGTGGAAGCCTTATGCAAATACGCCTTAGAAAGCTGAAGGTTACGTTGTTTGTTTCCTGCACCCTATTAATTTTGTTTGCCAAATACAAAAACCACATAGAACAGTAAGGTAGGAAAGTGAGTGAAATACCTCGATGCCGATGAGTGCGATTCCCTGAAACATTTATTCTCTGAATCAATATTGGTTTGTACCTCCATGGCTTTTTTTATTGCGATAACAATGTGTATGCAATTACTCTTCATCTGAAAGTTGGAAAAACCAAGATAAAAGGTTCCACACAAACCACCAAATATCACAGGTTTGGTTAAGGAAATTAATTCCCCACCAGCCCCATAGAAAGTTAATCTGAGTCACCCCTGCAATTCCTCTGCACCAAACCAAACTACCCACTGCAGATCTGGTGAACTAACTCTTCCAACTACCCGCTGAACTTCGCAGGAAGCTAGAACCGACTCGCCCCTCAAAAATAAATCGACTCAACCAACCAGAAGACAACAATCAAATACCGAACCTACCCAGAGATCTAAACCAATATTCTTAGTTACACCTACCACGAAGACTCTCACCAAGGAGAGAAAAACGCTCACTCCGGAGGTCTCTCACAGAGGAGAGAAAAAAACCATTCCATTTCGATTTCTGCTTTTGGTTGGTCAATACGATTAATTCTTGTTTTGAATTGCCCAATTATTACAGAATTCCACTTGATTCCTGTTAAAAACCGTATGTTGATAAAATAGTAAAAAAACGAAGACAGTGAAGAAAAGATAGGGGATGTCCACTCAACAAAGGAATCAAGATAGCTGTCCACTAAACAAGCAAGTGGAAATAAGGTTGTCCTTCAGAATATGTCCTTCCATTAGAAGCTGCCACTGCTTGCTTTTGGTGCTACTGTGTTGCCTATAAAACAAATGAGCATATAGATGAAAGACATATACGGGAGGAAGAGAAAAAAAAGAAGGAATGGATGAGAGAAAAACATACAGAGGAAAGAAAGAGGAGTTATGGAGGAAAGGAAGAGAAAAAGGAAAGAAGAGAGATGCAGAAGAAATTATCAGTGAGTCAAGCTAGATAGAAGAGAGAAAATATTGAGAGTTATTTTGTACTCCTATTATTTTAGATAATTAAATAAAGTACTACTGCTGCCCTGAGGACGTAGACACACTTGCCGAACCTCGTAAATATTGTGTCTGATTTACTTTATGTTCCAATGCACACATAACTTCGACTTTACAACACATTATCAGCACGAAAAGCTCTCGTGTCGGTGGAAAGCGCCATAAATCCGGTGAAACACTACCTACCTCTCACATTGTCGGTAGAATCTTACGGATAAGAAAATCTTTTCATTTCATCTTCATATCTCTGTATGACTATTTTTCTTAAAGTAAATAAACGTTTGGTTATATAATTATCATTATTATTGGTAGAAAATTCAACACCCATGTAAACAGCCTTTGAATTCCAACTTGCTGACCTCGAATTAAGATACTTCCTTCTTGAAATTTGTTCGTTCGCTCGGTATCTATAATATATCAATTTTTAGAAAATTCCAACAGTGCGATCGTCGCAGATGTCTAAAACACCAACCTAGTTTCCAATTCCGTGGAAAACTGGACAGCCATATTATGAGTATCGAAACTCCTTGTTCAGTAGCTTAGATCGAAATAGTTTCTTCACAAAAGTTGTTTGGTATCCTCTTATCCATATCATACTAAAATTTGAGATAAATCTAACGGTTTGATCTTCTCATAAGTTGCAGATACTACTCTTGACTCCAAAACTTATGGGAACCGTTTCAACTTTTTCGAAACTCACCGGAGGAGGAACATCAATTGGGACTTATTGTTACTATTACTTCCTAGGTAACTAAAAGGACTTAGAACTGTGAAATGAAAATAAAATAAAAAGGATGAAACAAAAGAAAGTGGCAGACAAAGAAAAAAGAAAAAAAAAAGAGATAGAGACTTAATCATTGCCTTTTCTATTTTGGCATATTTATGTGAATGATGTTGGTTTAAAGCCCTATCACAAGTTATGTTTATTTACAATGGGTGGAATTATTACCCTTTGTTTTAAAGCTTTGATATTTATGTGAATGGTGTTGAATCAAAGCCCTTGTCACAAGTTTTATTTACTTAAAAAGCAATTTATTTATCATGGTTGGAATTACCATGTATTGCTTTAATTTATTTAGTGTATTACATTTGGTTATGATGAGTATTTAAAGGACCTGAAGTTCCTTAATCAGATCAGAACCTGAAGTTTCTTGATCATCATCATATAAAAAGATCGGACCCGAAGTTCCTTGATAAAAAATCAAAACCTGAAGTTTTGAATCAATTGAGAGAGCAATAGTTCCTTAACTAAATTAAAATGACGGCCACAAGTGCCTCAGTCCACAAACTATTAAATGAGGGTTGTTGATGCACAAAATCAGCAAGGACTTTGGTACAACAGAAAGTATCAAGTTTGTGACCTTCATTAGATTGTTCCAGTCACTGGTGTAGGTAAGTATGTAAATGGACAGAGACAGGGAAGTAAACAACACAAGATGTACGTGGTTCACCCAGATTGGCTACGTCCACGGAGTAGAGGAGTTCTTATTGATTGTGAAGGTTTAC